>JAHDVE020008287.1:0-97605 GCA_022606495.2 Halesus radiatus
GGCTGAGAGGGGGCGTAATGTCGAGTAAATATTTTCTATTCTGACTTTGAAGGATCGATCTCTTAGGTAGCTAGCTATCAATTGCGTAAGTCTTAAAGGGTAACCTAGAGCGTTCATTTTGTATAATAGGCCGTTATGCCAGACTTTGTCGAAAGCTTTACTTACGTCGAGTGAAAGAATGACTGTTTTTTTATTAGTATTAAATCCCTCCGTGATGTATTCAACAACACCCAGGAGTTGATGAGAGGTTGAGTGACCTGCTCGAAAACCATGTTGAAAGTCTGGCAGGAATTTGCTGTCCTGAGTAAAGGCGTTTAGTCTTGTTAGAATCACTTTTTCCAGGATTTTACCTAGGCATGGAAGGAGGCTAATAGGCCTACGATTCTCCGTTAATAGTGGGTCCTTGCCTGGTTTTGAGATTAAAATTACGTCAGCTATTTTAAAATCCTTTGGAAAACAACGCAGTCGGAGTGATGCATTGCATATGGCTGTCAAGGCGCAGATGCCTTTTTTTGAAAGGTATTTTAAGATTTTGTTTGAGATGCCGTCAGGACCGGCTGCTTTTTTTTCTTTAATTTTTTAATAATGTTAATTATTTCTTTAGGAGTTGTGCACCTGATTGGGGGGTCTTCAGGATCTAGATTTAAAATAGATTTTACTTTTGAATCCACTTTTGCGACGAAAGCTGGGTTATCGTGTTCCGTGTTGGGACTGAATTGATTTTCAAGGCTATCTGCGAAGGCTTCAGCCTTATCCGCAGCGGAGTATACTAGTCCGTTTAGTCCTTGAATTGGAGAGATTTTTGTTGTCGGGCGTCGGAGCGATTTGGAGAGCTTCCAGTAAGCTGCTTTGTCGTCTTCTAGTGATGTGATAAACTCGTGCCAACGTTCGTTGCGAAATTCACTGAGGGCATTCCGTACCTCTCTGTTTAAACGATTAAGATGTTGTTTAACTATCGGATTGCAAGATCTCTGCCATTCCTTTCTCACAAGATTTTTTTCCCTAATAAGATCTTTGATCTCTTCCGGTATTCCGTGACGTGTTGTGTCGTTGGGAATCTCATCGGACGCTTCGGTGATGCATGATTTTAAAGTTGTAATTAAATTGGAAGTGGCAACATTTAAAGTGGCTTCGTTGGGAATTGAGGTAGGTATTATTATGTTTTTGCTTAGAAGTTCGTTGAATTTTTTCCATTTTATTTTTGTACGTGGAGGATTATCGGGGACCAGAGGGTTAGAGCCTCCTGTTAAAGTAAGGAGGACTGGATCGTGGTCAGAAGTTAATTCATTGAGTACTCGGAGGGAGTGTAAATGATTCGTATTTTTGAGGATGACGATATCGATCACGTCCGGCCTACCGTTGTGATGATGTATCGTCGGTCTATCCGGAGCATCGACTACGATGGGGTTTGTACTCGCGTACTTTGCGAGTATGATCCCTTTGGAATTTTCACGTTGGCTATGCCACGATCCGTGTTTTGCGTTCATGTCTCCAGCTGTTATAGTGGGGACATTTTCGGCCAAGAGTTTATCCAATTCTGATGGAATTAGTTTTCGTTTTGGGGGTGCGTAGACTGAAATAAATTTGAGCGGTCCTGAAGAAGTATTTATTATTACCGATGTGGATTCAATGTTTTCATTAGAGAAGGAATGTGCTAGACGGTGATCAATGTTATTCTTAACCAAGATGGCGGTTCCGCCTCCTTTGTTGGCAAGTCTGTCGTCACGGTAGGTGATATAATTTGGTATTCTGAACTTACGTGATGGCTTAAGCCACATCTCATTAATGAGGAAGACTTCGATACCAAAATCGTGAAGGAATTCTATTATCTCTTCCTTGTGAGACGAGACCTGGCCATTGGCGTTCCAATAGGCCGTCTGTAGGTTATGAGGTTTGATATTGTTTCTAGACATATTGAGTTTTTAGATAAGACTGGATATTGGCCAGCTCCGCGGTGGCGTTTTGGATCAAAAATTGGAGTTCAGTGGCTTTTTCCATTAAAGCCTGGATATGTACGGGGTCCGCTGCGGGCAGAGAGGGCTGAGGAACGGAGGGTTCCTGGGAAGTTTTGGGTGCTTCCGATTGTCTCTCCAGCCGGTAATTTTGGCTGGGGACCGGTTTTTTATAAGACCTATTGTCCCTTTGTGGGGCACGGGGATTGAAGTAGTGTGGCTCGGGCCAACTACGGTTAGAGGGTGGCTGGGAGACCGGGGCGGCCCTGACTGCGGCTTGAGGGGTAGGTAGAGTTGGAAAATCAAGAGTATTAAGCGGATCCGGCCGCCTTTGTGAAGGGATTTCTGGTCGTTCTTGATTGTAGTTACTATTTCTAGGTGTTTTAAATTGAGTGTTATTATTACTACTAATATTGTTGTAGTGATTACTGTTTCTATATTGCGATCTATTGACTTGATAGTTATTTATGTAATTTTTATTTTTGTTGGTGTTGAAGTTTGGTTTACGGGGTCTGGCGGGACACCCTCCGTAATTGGCCGTATGGGCCCCGTCGCAAAGAGCACATTTTGCTGGCGTTTTTTTGTCCTTAGTGCAGTCAGAGGATCGGTGTAAACCGGCGCATTTTACACATTTTTCCTCCCCGTGGCAGCAAGAGGCTGAGTGACCGTGGGCCTGGCATCTGAAACATTGGCCTATTCTGGCCTTATTTCGCAGGGATTCGACCGTGATCTTAAGTCTAAAAATAGACGTGAGGTTGTTAAATATATTTTTTGCTAACTCGTTCTTAGTCAACGTGACGAGGACGAGCGGGATTGGTTTTTTGGTGCGCCTGTCTTTCATGCGGTGCACCGATGTTACCGGATAGGAGAGAATTAACTCATCCTTGATTTCTTCGGAGGAGATATCCTCCGGGATGCCTCTAAGCACAACCCTCAGGGGTTTCTCCTCGGGTAGTCTAAACGAGTGAAATTCAATTTTCCTCGCTATGAGATTCCTTGTAACCGCGTGATGGTCGCGCGGCGATTTTGTCAGTATATGGAGGCCGTTGCCCATATTCCTGGCCGTGAAATCTATACCCTTGTCTTCGAAGGATCGGAGAAGTGCTATGGTTTCGGTTTTTTTGTGAAGTACGATGGGGGGGGATCCTCATCGTCTTCTTATAAGCAGAAGGCTCTTCTTCTCGTGCAGGGGATGCTGAGGGCTGAGCCTCGCGAGAGGAGGAAGCGCGGGCTGTGGGAGAGGGAGTCCTCAGTGATTCGTATCTGTTCGCTTCAGTGAAGCTCTTTTTTGAGCGCGGCGAAGAGCGCGGTGATCCGTTCGGGGAGTTTACCGGGGTTATTGAGCCGCCTGAATGAGCGCGGGTGCGTTTCCTTCTACACACTAGGGAGTATGAGGAATCGTCGGAAGAAGGGTAACCCTCTTCCTCCATCGCATCTTCATGAGAATACCGCAGTTTGGGGTAGCTGTTCTCGTTAACGGGTGAGCGTACCCTTGATTGAGAGAGAATGGAATTTGTCGGGGAGTTTAAAGAAGGCGATTTACAATCTTCTTGTGAAGCAACTTCCCTGTTAATAAGCATACTTAAATGCTCCTTTTCTTGAGCTGAGAGCTCCCGATTTTGCCTTGAGAACATAAAAGCGGCCAGGCTCGTTTCGAAGTCTGCGGCGGTCTTCATGATTATTTAATTTATTATTATCACTGGATAAAACGTTTAAAAGAGAGTTGGAATTATTTTCGTTAAACTTTTGCACCGGTTTCGAACTGAATAGAGAAAGCGGCTGCTAATTGCCTGAGAATTCTTGGAAGGTAGGTCGGCCGGCGGCCGGTTAATGGGATTTTAATTGTTTTTGGCCTGGGGCGGCGTACTTCGGGGAAAAAGAGAAACTAGCTTTGTAACTAGGCACGTATGATAAAGGTTTTGAAGAAAATAAATTGACGAGCAAGTAAATTGTTTTTTTTTTTAAAAACTGACACCGAATATTTAAAATAATCTTTATTATAAATTTAGAATAAGATTTTGGCTTTGTTGCTACGCACGGAAATTAGCTGTTTTTTTAATTAAATGTTTTAACGCATAGGCAAATTGATTTAAAGATTGACATCAAATGTTTACTGTAGTCTTTATTATTATTTTAAAAGTTTTAAAATCTAGATTTAATTGGAAAATGACTATGTACTCTGTGAAACACTTAGATTCAAAATTCAAATTCACTTACTGAGTTGAAGATGAAGCTGCTTGTAGATTTGCAGAGCTGATTTTTTGGTTAGGACCCGCGAATGAACGGTCCTACTCTTCTTTCAGACGGAAATTCAATTAACGGGTGAATAAACCGCAAAAGTTCAAAGCACTTGCACTTTGGCTGGATACACACAGAAAAACTGGTCACTGAGTTTAATGGTTGCTTTGATTTAAATAGAAACTAAAAGCAAAGCAAATATCGCGAAACTTGAAGCCAATAGCTTACGCGATAAATATCACGAAAACAATTGAAAAAGACACTTTATACCACTGAAGATTGTTTAAGTAAAAACACAATATGCAAGGAGTTCACTACGGTTGGCGCAGAGAGGTGTTGACTGTTCAGCGAGCTGAACAAGAATGACTGCCTTGGAACGGGCCGTGTGCTTGTATTTATACTCCCGGGCGCTAAGCCGGGCGCGATACGCAGCGCGTCCCGAATTTGCCTGAGGCGAGGGTTTTCTGAGCTCGTGGCACGCGCTGGGTAATGCTCAGAAAATCTTAAGGCGCTGCACTAACCTCTCGGGAATTTCGATTTAGGCAACGCCCCCCAAAAATAGTTCTTTAAATGATCTGTAGGTGTCCCATCGGCGTTAAGAATATATTGTTTACTATACAATACATGTATTATGACACCTTGTGAAAAAAATTCGAACTAAAATGAAGTTTCCCAAAAATCGAACCATTATTTTATTAGTATGTCACAACCTTAGAGTATTATTACTCTAAGGTCACAACGTACACAAGGACTACTAATTACTAACATCTGTGCCTCTTATCCCCAACTAACTACTCTATATTATTAGTCTTGCCCCCGAGTATATTTGAAAGTGGTTCCCAAACCTTCATGTCTTTAAACACTTTTTTCTTTATAACAACTTGTCAAACGAAAGACTTTTTTGTACTTATTTATTTATTCATTTAAAAAATACAATAATAAATAGTAACAATTGTAGGCATGAAGAAATAATGTTCTTATATCTACCTGTATTTTTTATGACATACCATCATAAAAAAAGCTGTCCTTGTATGTATGGGTGGGTTATCATTTATTCACATTCGTGAGAAACATCGTTAATATTATTATACGTCATAGTATAAGTTTTCAGAGTACTCACAGTTCTGTTTTGAATTCTTTATACTTAGTTTTATTTTATGATTTTATTTTAACTTCTCTGTATATTGTTCGTTTAAAATGTTAAACAGAATAAAAAAATAATTGTTCATGTACAACAAATTATAATAATAATATTATATGGGCGACTAAATATGGCGATCAACGTCAAAAATCTGAAGTGGCTCCAAAACGACCCCAGTAGGCTAAAGAAACTTTTCTCTAAAACGAAAACTGAAAAAAAGAGAAAAGGGCAGAGAGAGACACCATTCTACAAACGCGACTGTAGTGAATGGGTGTAATTGCGAAGGAACCTTCGCCTCAAACTTTGAAAGATTATCAGATATAGAGAAATAAGTGGACCTTCAATTATTAAAACTTTACCATACATTCTTTTATGAACAAAAATATCGACGAAGCGTCTTTCTTCGCCTCCTTCGGCTGTATCATTTTTATCCAACCTAGGGAAGAAAAAATTAAAAATAACTCTCCAATTCAAGCAATAACATGTTTTCATTTCATCTACCCGGAACATGTATACTATCGTTAGTAGAAAATAATATACCTATTGTCATTATGTTGAGAAATACCAATTTGATTAGCAACTTTCTTATTTTTATTCTTATTTGTGTAGACGCGTCCTACACGTATACGTGTATCGGATTTACTGTAAAGAAAAAATATATTTAACTTTTTTTTTCATAACACAATAGTTTAGTGAAAATCTAAAATCTGTTTTACCTTCCCACATCATGTATAATGTTTCCTTCAGGTAATTCGTTTTCCTTTTGTTATTTGTTGCTGGAACTAAATAAAATCATTGAGTATAAGGCAATTCAAGTAGTGACTTTTAAATACTCAATTTAATCAAATATTACTTTCGTACTTCAATATCTTTGAAAGTTGTCGGCAAAACATTCTGTAGTGGAGTATAGTTACATCTGAAACACAGCTAAGAATTTATGGAAAATAGGTCGCAATAGTTGCAGTCTGTCAAAAATTGTACAATAATTTTTTTACTGGATAGAACCAAAATCTAAATATTAAAAGTAATTACATTTCAGGCAGCCGAGGTTTGCTTCCTACGTCAAGAACACCCTCAATGGGTGAAAACCAAATAGTCCAACCCCAAATATAAATATAAATGGCATAAATGGCAAATATAAGGTACCTAGTAGTCGGATAGTCTGTAAATGCATAAAAACCTTAGAGTAATAATATACCTAAGATAAAAACAGATAAGTCTGAAATATCGGTTAAAAATCTCAAAATGGGTACAGGTCATAAAAGTTTAAGTAACTTGGTCAAAATACCGGCATGTTGTACTGACAATACATACTGACAGATTTCAAAATTCGAACAGGCCGGCGACAAATATGGGTAGGTTAGGTACCTACCGAGAACGTTGTAAAACAAATTCATTCATATTGCGTAGCTTTGTGGTAGCGTCTCTGATTGTCGTTGGGGAGATGTTGGTTCGAATCCCGATGCGGCATTCTTTTTTTACATAAAAAAGTGATAATTAACAAAATATTATGCTGAGGGAAACTTAAAAAAAACACAATAAACAATAAAATCGTGCGCAAAAAAAATCTTACTGTGCAATTCCATTTTCGAATGCATTAGGTATATTATCTGCCAAAACACGATTTCTGAAATACAAATATAATAAATAAATTATAACATAATTTTTACTAGATAAATAAAAAAATCGTCTATAATTTCGCATAAGTAAAATTTTCTTAGAAATACGAGATTTTTCTTGTTTATTTCCCATATTTGAAAATTAATATTATTTAACTTATATATATTTTTTTCTAATACGTAAAACAAATTCTCAGAAATTACGTAATTTTCGGTGCCAAACCAGCGACAGGTCTGTATGGCAAGGGCTCCTAATCCCGACTGACCGATGTTGAAAGGCAGATATGATCATTCGAAAGATAGAAAGAGCGCGCCAATGTAAAGAGTGTTTAGAATAAATTGACGTAAGTGACATTTCTATAAATATTAATAAAACACGACATATTTAAGATAGATCAAAAATCTTAACTTGAATGTGTTAAGTAGCATTTAAAGAAACACTATTATTTTTTTCAAACCTATAGCATGTTAAATAACAGAGCAAGCCCGTTTTTTTTTAATTTTCGGAGCATACTTTGGGATTTTTTTCTATCGAGGAAATTTCACATAATTACATGTTCAGCCTGTCGACTGATTATAAATTATCTTCAAAAATGTAAATATATTTTTTGTAAGTGCATAAAACTTCCACTTTTTAAGGAATGTTTGTAATAATCCATAGGAATTCTGTTTTGCAAACCCTTAATATTCTTCATTATATTGGCAGTCTTGTATTCTTCCTCTCAACCCAGACTACTTCTCTCTATCATATTTATTTATTTAGTTATTATGAAAACAAGAAAGAATATGGGGTCCCAGGCCCAGTTATAATCGGGGAATTCTTACATATAATTCTTACATCTGAACATATATTTAAATTTATTAGTTTTTAATACAAAGAGGAGTCCGGCCTATCTTCCTGCGATATTCATTATTTTATTTTATCGGCCGAACTCCGTTAAAATTAACCAAAATATTGCATAAACAGTTATCCTGAGTTCTTAGCGTTGATAAAAAATCCGAGGAGCTCGGATTGGTCCGAGCGCCGACCAATCAAAAACACTCAGAGCCTTAGCAGGCGAGGGGAAATGAGGACTGGAGTAACGTCTGGTAGGGCATCGTAAATACTGCGCGGGGAGTATTTGTTAACCATTTCACAGTAGCGCTTCGTGGTGAGAGGAAGACCCGTCCGGTATAAATGGTAAGGCTGTTGGTTTCGACAATATTGCTGCTGATTACTTTAAAGGAAATAGCCGCATAATTCTCACATGGTTATGCAAACTTTTTAACCAGTGTCTAGAGGAGGGTTACACCCCATTAGATTGGAGAAGGGCTGTGATCATGCCTCTATACAAAGGTAAAGGGTCACGCATGGAATGTGGAAATCACAGGGCTATTAGCCTGCTAAGTTCAGTTGGTAAGCTGTATGGTAGGATATTGATTGAAAGGGTACAAATGAAAACAAAGGATAAAATATGGAATGTGAAAGGTACATTTATGAGTGGAAGGGGGTGCATGGATCAGATTTTCTCGTTGCGTATGCTCACAGAGAAGTTTCTGGCAAAAAACAGAAACTTTTCTCTGTTTTTGTAGATCTACAAAAAGCATACGACAGAGTTGACAGAAAAAGTTATGGAAGGTGTTGTCTAAGTATGGTGTGAATACAAATCTTATACAGGCAATCGCATCGCTGTACGAGGGAAGCGTTGCATGTGTTAGGGCAAACGGTGATTTTACGGGGTGGTTTGACATCACAAAAGGTGTTAAGCAAGGCTGTGTAATGTCACCGTGGTTATTCAATCTATACATGGATAATTTTATGCAAGAATTGAAAGAGGTGGGCCTGGGCGCGAAAATTAGTAGTCTGCAAGTATGTTGTCTGTTGTATGCTGATGATGCGGTGCTGATTGCTAATAGTATGGAAGATCTACAGTCCCTCGTATCTAGGATGAACGGAGTACGAGTATGTATGAAGAATGAGCTAATGATGAATGTAAGTCAGTCTAAAGTCATGGTGTTTGAAAGAGAGAGTACGAAAACAGTATGCAATATAGTTGTGAATGATGAATACTTTGAGCAGGTCGATGAGTTTGTGTATTTGGGAAGTATGTTTACGAGAGATGGAACGACTGTTAGGGATATTGAAAGAAGGGTGAATGCAGGAAACTCCATTAACGGAGGACTGAACGTGGTTGGCACAAACAAAAAGTTGTCCAAGGAAGCGAAGCTAGCAGTCCACAATGGAGTGCTGATACAAACCTTGATGTATGGCAATGAGGCATGGAACTGGCAGAGGAAGGATGAAAGTAGACTGAATGCTGTAGAAATGAGATCTCTGAGACAAATGTGTTGTAAAACCATCTATGATCGAGTGAAAAATGTTGAGATTCGTAAATAATGCAAGGCTGATGTAAGCGTAGTGAGCAAGATTAAGAAATGGACGCTTAGATGGTTTGGGCATGTAGAGCGAATGAACGAAGAAAGGAGTATAAGGAGAGTATATGACGCGAATGTGAATGGAAGAAGAAGCCGGGGACGCCCGAGGAAAATATGGCACGATGAAGTGAATCAAATACTCGAGTCGGGCCATGTCAGAAGTCGGAATAACAGAAGAGAATGTATGAGGCGTTGTATGAATGTGAATGAAGCAAAAAGTGTATGCCAAGATCGAGTTGTTTGGCGGTCCGTCCTCTTTGCCTACCCCTGCGGGGAAACTGCGTGATGGTTAGTTAGTTAGTTTACTATATTATAATCCGATGGCAAAGTTCCACCATAGAACTTTGCTGTTAATTTTGACATGTAAATATTTTTTAATTCTGTAAATAAAATTCTGGTCGGGAGCGGGAAGGGCTTAATCATAATCATAGAGGGACATAACCTGATTTTTTTGATTTAGCAGATTCAAGATTATTTGCCCCCTGCGGACCGTGAAATAACTCGCGGGACAAACCACCCGACGAGCCGGCCAACTGCGCCACGGTACCGCAGGGAAGTTTTTTTTTTCAACAAAATCACTAAACTTGAAAAATCTGTGTTTTCTCACCATCGGATCGACACCTCTACTTTCCCTTCGCCTGCCTGCTTGCTTCTTCACTGGATCTTCTGCCTGACATAGACTTCTCTCTTCGCTCCCTGCCTTCCGATCCTGCCATTCCTCTCCCTTCCCTGAGGCGTCGAAGCGGTCAGTCCGACCACTTCGTCTTTCTCGAAATGGTGGCGGGTGTTTACAGAACCTGTCCCGTACATACCTCTTCTACGTCGTTTTCTTTGCACATTTGTACCTTTATGGTGAAGAGTTCTGCTTTCAAAGACAAAATGTCATTTAAAAGCGAGGTTATGTCAACGGAATCGAAACTAACTGGTGGCAATATATCTAAGTCTTTATCCACAAAAGTTGGCATATTCGTTGTCTCGGTCTCTTTGATTTGGTTTATACCTAATCATATCGTAAAGGTTATTCACCTTTTTTCGTCGCCCTTCCTGGTGATCCTCCTGTCGTCAACCTTATACCTACTAACCTTTGGCTTTTCGTCGGCCCTATATGTTGTTCATCGTATTTTTTTGGAACCAGTGTCTTCTTTACAAACCCCCACTACAATTTTTTCCATTATGACACATTCATATTTTATAATGAAAAACAGTTAGGTATTTTGCACACATTTATTGGTATCTTATGTTTTTATGTAAATTTATTTCATAACAAAACACATCACAGCTAGCATTATTAAAAAAAAATAGGTATAACATACCTGAAAAAAAAAGAGCTTTACTAGAAATATGTACATACAAAATTAAAAAAAAAACAATCCTTATTACAAAGCAACATTTTGTGTTCTCAATCTAGTAGGTAGGAATCATTATATTACCCATGTAGGCATCAAATTTAATGTGGAAAAAATAGAGGTAAAATAGGCTCGGCAATAAAATGTAGATATTTAATAAATTTGAAATACATTTTTCAGTACCATGGCAATACCAAACTGCTGAATTAACTGCCTTTATAATTAGTAATTTAGACTCAACTAACAAAGAATCGCGGAATTTCTGGATATGAACATAATTGGCTCAAAAGTTTCATAAAAGACAAACTAAACAAGTTGGCATAAAAAGTGATCCACTGTCGTTGAAGTAGGTATACTAATGCCAAGAAAAGTTTTACTATCATTAAACACTGGCTCAATAATCACAAACTAACACTAAAAATAAAACAAAAAAACTAAATATATGACAAATAGCATAACTCAAAGAGGGCAACCTCCCATAACCCTCGAGCAAAAATTATATGACTGTTAACAATTAAATTCAATTTGTCAATGCTAATTAATTGAAAATGTTAAGAAAAATCTATATTTAGGAATCATAATTGATGCAAGCGTACATTGGACTAACCACATTGAGTGTATTACAAACAGACAACAACAAAAATTCTCCTAAAAAGTATTACGAACATCTTACCACACACAATTTTAAGGATCATATGTATATTATTTTTTAATTTATTTTAAATACATATATAGTTTTGTAAAATTTTATGTAAATTAAATTTAATAATGTTATTATAAAATTCTGCCAGTATTTTTAGTTTTTATTTTATTTTTTTATTATTGTGACAGCTGTTTTGGCGTTTAATGCCATTTTCGAACTATATATCAATAATAGCATTATTAAATTTGATTTACATTAATTAAAAATAAATAAATAAATAGAGTTCTACGGATTAAACACAAAAACAATTAATATATCATATATATGGCTCTTTCTCAATCCATCATCACATATGGACAAGTTACTAGTAAAAGCACAAAAGACAATAATTAAAATGATTCTTCTAGTACCATATTTTACAGATTCTGCTGAAAATGTCAAGCTTTTAGATGTTATCGCAGTTAGACAAATTTATGCTAAATTTTAAAAAGCTCCATCTCTTCAAATCTAATCTTCATATTCCCCTACAATTCCAATCAATTATTTTAATAAGATCTTCAACAAACTATACCCTTAATATCCCATTAAAATATACCACCCACGAACAAAGGCATTTTTAATACTATCCAAGAAAGCTATATAATCACAAGCAAATCTATGAAACAAATAAGAGAGATTACACCAACACATTTCACAAAACTTAATATTTCGATCTGGATAAAAACAAAACAAACAGATTTTTTCATAACTTCATAAGATAAAATCAAACATAATACAACAACATTTAAATTAAGTACATTGAATTAATTTGGATTATTGTCCTTTTTCTAATATTTTTATTAGTTTTTAAGATGTACATATAACAATTTCATAATATTACTATATCATAAATACTTGAATACCTCAGTACAGGTTCTCGTAGTGAGGCGTTTACGATACTCATTTATTTTATTAATAATTTTGCAGTACATTCATATCAGTTTGCAAAGTAAAATAATACTTATATTATTAAAATGGTCTGTAAATAAATAGAAAAGAATAAATAATAAAAAAAATATACATACATTTGAATTTTTTTCCCCACATTAAAATTTCTTCAAAATCTAATTTCTTCAAAATCTAATTGAAAGAAACAATGAAAGACAATACAATTATTTTTTTTACGTATTTTTTATTTATATTTTTGATCTATGAATTTGATTTTTTTTTATATTTACTTAACTAACATCTAATAAATGGTTATTTGAATACATACATTACAGAAATACGAAAAAACCCGATTTTTTCGTGTAATTATATTGCTACGCTAAGAAAAATTGACATAAAATTGTCTTAAAATGTGACGTAGAATCACCTAATTTAGGAAAGTATTACTAATTTCAGTATACCGTTTGGTGAAAGTAAAACATATTCATTTGGAGCTTTATGTTATTTAAAATTACAATAATCTTCCTATGAGCCATCTTGGCGTTGTCATTTAAAACGTTTTAAATGATCACAGCGCCCTCATTTTTTGATTACTCTAAAATGTCAGACTGTGGGTCGACTTACATTAAATTCAACGACATAAATATGACATATTTTTTTAATGTTTGTATGTAGGTTGGTACATACCGAATATACTTAATATGCGTAACAATGAATATAATGTTAAAGCAACAAATTCCAATCGCCACTGATGATAAAGTTTTCTTAATAATAACACTGCAAGCTTTTTCTTAAATATTGATATAGTATAATTATAAAAAAAACGAGTTATACCATACACACAGGTGTATATGTAAATATGTAAAATTTGTTTATATTAATACTATGGTAAAGTTTTTCATAAAATAATTAGTTTTGCACCTTAGATTTGATACAACTCTTGTAATTGATTTGTTTTTCTAGCTATGGAGAAGTGTACACACCTATATAGCAGAGACGTGCGTTGCTCTATGAACAAAAGTACGCTGTATATTAGTGGTGGGCGAAGCGGCTCGGTTTAGTGAGCCGGATCACTAAATCAGCTCTCTGTAAAGACAATCCACATGAAACCTGGACGAAAGAAGTATCGTATAAGAGCGTCGTAAGGACGTCTTTAGGAGGGCCAAGGGAGTGAGGGAGAGGGCATGGTAAGGGGGGACGCGAACCGTCGTTCAATCGAGCCGGATCACCGAACCGGTACACTACAAAGAGCTGATTTAGTGATTCGGCTCACTAAACCGAGCCGCTTCGCCCACCACTACTGTATATAGTTTTTCAAATCCGGGTATAAATTGTGCGTCGAATATTTGAAAATGGCTCTTTTATTATCTTCTTCCGCCGAATGTTGTGGCCAACTAAATAAATGAGAGTACAAGTTCCTTACCAAAATCATTAGAAAAATACATTGTGATGAGAAATTTGTAAACACATTTTTAGTTTTCCATAATTTTTCCTTATCGTTAATTATTCTTAGGGTAGGCAGAGCTTTTCAGCCTATATGGACTGCACGCTATTGCTGTATATGAATCCACGTACAGGGTGTATCAGGAAGTACCTGCCAAAATTTAACCACCTATTCCCGGGATAATTTGGAGTAAAAAATGTACCTGTCATTTTGCTATCCGGTGATATATTTTTTTCCAATTAAATATAAAAAAAATATATGTTTTCCTATCACACGTCGCAATTGGATACAACTCAATGGATCACGTGGTTTGAAACGGAGTGTGAATCAGTGGCGTACATTCCATAAAGGTTGAAAAGCTGTGCCTACCCATTTCAGCCGAATGCTCGATAACAACTTTACGATGTATTTATCGCATGCAACCAGAAAGAATGTCAAGAGTATTGGAGCGATAGTGCGAGATGTCAGATAATGCGATTGTGATTAACTGCAACCTTGTATCGAGTCCGTTTAGGAGATGGCTATTGTTGAGAACAATTACCTTGGTTGGGGCGTGGAGCATACAGTGGGTTTTGTAAGTCACTTTCATTTTCGCTAAAGATAAGATTGCCAGGGCCCAGCCGATACGAGTAATACTGTACGATTTCACCGTTTTGCCCTCAATAGGTCCAAATGCTGTTCCTGTGGTGTTGGTTGCGCTACGAATTTAAGTTGCCGTTTAAGAACATCTTGAATAGGCTCAGATCAATGTCAGATTAGTTGGTGCAGTGTAGTCTGATCACCGGAGGAATTCTTTCGAAGTCTCCAATTTCGCGAATGATGCTTGTATGAAGCTAATGCAATGAAAAGTTTTTAACAATGATTACCCGTTTTCCACAACACGTTGGTCCAAACGTAAATAGCAATATCAGTGATATCTTCACTTAGATCTGGTTTTGAACTCGGATCTCCTCAAGACCCGAGTTCACTCCTTCCTATCCCCTAAAAGACCCTCCACACATCCGCAAAGATGATATAGGCCTTGAGGGAATTTATTTCCCTCAGAGCCTCCTGTGTGGAGTTATTGTAAAAAAAAAAGTTTCACAGAAATGGCGAGATATAAACTATCCAAGTTTATGAAGTACTCTGCGAGCCATGTAGAAATGCCTGTGGCCTGATTTAAAGCTTTACGTGAGAACTCATCCTGTTTGATTATGATAAAGTATTTTGACCGACACAATTTTTTCTCATTTCTCCTTTTTCTCAGCACTCCGTACAACTGCAACCATTGACATATCTAACTGCAACGTATCCTCCATAGTCGAAAAGCCTCCAACATGGTTATTCTGTTGCCTATAAACGTTATATCCCACATCTCGCAATCAATTCGGTCAAAGTTGTCTACAACGCGTTTCAATTTCAAGCATGGCATGTCCCCGGGTGATGCATTAACATATATAAAAAAAAACTATCATTGTAGTACAAATTAAAATCTTTCAGAAACATCTCCCGAATTCTTCATAATATCGATGAGTTCCAGACGTTTTTCGAGGCCCTCAATTAGATTAATTTGGGTCTCATTAACCTCAAACTCCCTTATTTCTTGAAGTACAGGAGATAATGGTTCCGTTGGCATATTGAGATATTGCATCTCGATAATCTTGGAGATGTTTTCACTTATATCTTCATTAGTTGTATCTGGCTGATGAAACGAGAAGATTTCTTGATCGGGATCAGTCGTCACTCGGTCGGTTTGAGGTTTTGTTCGTTCATGGACCACAACTTCGTTCCCAGTTGGTTCTGCCTGTAAATGAAAAATGCAGATTAATACATTTATTAACAATTTAAGATGCCTTCACATAGGAAAGGAAGGGCGAGACTATGCTATTTGATTTTCCCTTCGCATATAATAATAAAATAGAGTCTAATGGCTGGACACAGAAGAGGGAAGTAGAGGCAAAGAGAAGATTGCAGAAAGTATAACATAAGTGAGTGAGTTGTAATTCACATTGAACAAAAATCACACTATGTTCTCTTGCTCGAACCTCATTTGGTCCGCTAGGTCCATTTGATTGAGTTTGTCCATTTTCTTCATTTCGACAAGTCGGTTCTAAATCAGTTTTCACAACGCCAACTGGATCGTTACCTGTAAATTAAAAAAAAGTTATTCCATCAACTTGTAATACTAGATAATGAAAAAATTAATAGTATTCGTATAATATGAGCAATTACAATTATGGTCCTCTGCTATAATAGCACTGTTATTGTTTTTTTTCTCTTATGACTATTTTGCATATACTTTACTGTAAAAATATTATGTTATTTTACTTTATCAATACGTAAGGAGCACTGTAGGAGTAATTTTTAGAACACGACTACTGAATGGGATGACTAAACCATTATTTTAAAGTTTATTGTAGTAAAGAGCACTTCAATAAAATCACACAAAACTGCGCTGTGTTATTTTTATTATTTATAAAAAATAAAAAAAAATGGTATTAACACGAATACACAATAAATCAAAGCAAAAGAGTAGGTAGGAACTACCTAATTACCTAAATATCTAAAGTTCTACATATCTACCTGTATTTAAGTACATCTATTAGAATTTATTAATCTTTAACTTACCATCATCGTTATCTCGTAAAGGATTTGTTTTGATTGCCTTCGAAAGCTTCTTTAATATTTCTATAGCGATTAAAATTGCTATAGTTATTAATGAAAGAATTAAAAATCATAAAAATATTACAAACACTGAAAAGAAAGAATAATTGCATGTAAATATTGATGTAGGTAAATGATATCGCATTATATCTGTAATATGTAGACAGTGGATTATATGCATTTACACATCATTCACATATGCATTATGCGCATTTGAGTATTTTCCGTCATTAGTGCCTTGTTAGTGCATATTTGAACCCCCCTTTCGTCATTACTGAACATTTATGCTATATATTTTTTTTCTTCTTCAATAGATTTGTAGTTATTTTATTAATAAGAATTGCTTTGTTTGATTATTTCATTATTTTGTTAATATTTTTTAGTAGACTGTGTAACCTGCTGAGGAAGGCTTCGCTTTCAAAACATGTTGATATTTATATATTAAAAACAGTGGTGTAAACAAAATAATTCTTATTAAATATAAGTTGAACACGCGATCTTTGCGACCATTTAGTATTCGCCCCCTCCCGATTAAATAAAAAAATCCCCCGAATTCCCAAAAAAATCTATTTACCCCCCTCCCCGCCATTAAAATGTATTTTTTTTATGACCATTTTTTAAATTTTAATTACACATGTTCATGTGACATTTTCTTGTTTTCATCGTATTCTTTGGAGCCTTGAGGCACATGTTTGCACATATAGGATTTTGTTTCGTGCATATAATTCGATGATCAGCAATAAGTAATAACGAACGACATTTACCTAGGCTGTGGGCCTTAGAATGTGAAATACCATTTTGCGCATCTTCGCCGTGTGGCAACACAGTGGTAATATTTAAGTTTCTGTAGTCCCTGCTAAGTCCAAAAGAGTTTCGAGACCAGATCTGTACCTGGTATCTATGTCCAGGCAGAAGGTTTTCAAATTCTATTATGGGTTCGGTGCTGCTTTTATTTTGTAAGATTTTTAAATGCGTTTTATCTTCATGTTGAAGAATAGCGAAATAATCCTCGGTAATTCCCCCTGAAACATCTGAATGGAAAACAACAATATTAAATAATAATAATAATTTAAAGGTAGGCGCCTATCCTAACCACCTTCAATAAATTTAATATTTTTTAACCCGACCTGAGAGCAAAAATAAATGATTAAAAAAAAAAAACTAATACAAAAATAAAGGTAGATGTTATCTACATACAACATAAATCGTAATATTATGTTTGCGAAATGATCAACGCTTGATTTGTAAATTAGGTAGAAGTGAGTCGCTAGATGAGAAAGTTTTTATTCCATAGGAATTCAAGCAGCATGTTTGCTAGAATCTGACGGAATAATGAAATCAGTGACGGTTTTCTCTAAAGGGCAATTATGCAGTCAAAATATGAGAAAATTAAACTAAATTGCATTATAATGTAAACAGTGCGCCGTTAAAATTCTGCCTTTAAAATAACTAAGGCCTAAGGCCACTCTCTCTGACGGTCTGAATGGCCACTCTCTGACTGAATGTTATCGGATTCAAAGTCAAAATCGAAAAATGTCGAGTGAATCAAGTGAAGATGAGACTCCGGTATGCTATTTCTTCCTTCGAACGAGACAAAAAGGAGGAGGTTTTAGGTCCACCTCTACATCGCACGTAACATTCATTGTAGGTTATTTATTGCTGCCAGAAAAACCATTCCAAGAACTGGTCCAGCACGTTACTCCATATATTAGAAGTCTTCCTATGGCACACCAAACTTTCTCCGTTGTCCCCTTTACTGTACGTGCTGGTAATTTATAGTTATAGTGGCGTGCATATTTCTCTACCTCTATTATTAGCCGAGAATTCGTACCCGCTCCATGTTTGAATTCAAAGGATGAATGGCGCGTAAACAATCGAAACGCAGTGCATAGATTTACTGGGGGTGTGTTTACCGAGAAGCTACCTAAGGCTGCTCTCTGACGGTCCGGTGAGGAACAAACATTACACTCGCTACTGGAGACACTGTGCAGAAAAGTCCCACAATAGACTGCGTTGCAAACCGTTACCTTACGTTAGCAAACTTGACTTTTCGGTGCAGTGTCTGCAGTAACGAGTGAAATGTTCGTTCTTCACCGGACCGTTAGAGAGCAGCCTAATTGTTGTCCCGCTTGTACGGTTGTACGTCGCACCACTCCCGATTAATAATAATAGTAAATAATACTTGGACGATTTATATAGCGCCGTTTTTGTGAAAAATCACCTCAAGGGCGCTTCCCCCCCCCCCGAGTCGCGAGCTAGTGCCCATTGAAATGTATGGCGCAGTTCCCTGTCGGTATCACGCATGAGGTTTATGTCGATTCCCTACCGGACCGTCAGAGAGTGGCCTAAGGTTGCCAGTTAGGCAATATTATATTTTTTGTGTTCGGCTATCTCTAGTATGGTTTCGGCTTTTAAATTGAAAGCATTTGCGTTTGTTGATTTGTCGTGAATATTCTCGTTTCAATAATTGTACATATTGGAGGAATATGGTATTGTTTACATTAAAAAATGCGACTAGGTATGAAAAATTCATTTTTTGTATTTTGTGACTTTACTGGCAGAAAATTTCCGCCGCCCGACCGTTGGGAAACACTGCGCTAGGCTTTCGATATCATCTTCCACTATACGGCCAACTGACTAAATAAGCTTACAAGAAGGAACTCCAGTAAAATAAAATATATATATATATCAATAATGACGTTCAAACCTAAATACCGGTATATTTCGGTTTTTTTTTCTAAAGTTAGTTTTCATGGATAAAATAAAATAATAAAGTTTAATTTTTTCAAAGACCGCCAAAACGCTCCAAATCTATGGCCGATCGGTTTTGATCAGTTTTGAGGTAGAATGTCAAATGTTAAAACAAGGATGAGCTTTACCGTACATAATTGTATCTTCTATTAATGGTAAACCATAACTAAAGATAAGAAATAAAATGATGTAACTTTTTAGAAACTTTAACTCAATGAATGATAATAGTGTTGACCATTAAAATTCTTTTTCTTTTTTTTAAAAAAAAGACAAGTATTCTCTGGTTACGAATAACCTGACAATATTTGAAAATGTCCTACTACGATCACAGTAAGCGGAATATGTTGCTTGTATCGTAATGGAGGACTTAGCCAGCCGAGGAATTGAACTCACGACGCCTGGGTGAGCCCTAAACACGATGCCAACTCAGCCACTGACCGGACATTATCATAATATCCGTAATGATAATTGGTTTGATCATGAATGCTCTAATTTATTTAATTAATAATAGTTGTTTTTATTGAACAACAATTATAGAGCTTAAAGTCACCCAAATTAAGTTAAAATTTAGCCAAAACTAAAAAAAAAAACATATTTAAAATACAAAACAATACAAAATCGAAAAATATTTTTTTTCATACCAATCCAAAAACAGAATGCTCACGTGACGTCAGATGTTCCAAATGCAATGGTACCAACATAACACGGTGTTTTGATGAGCTGGTTTTTTATTCACTTTTAAAAAACGATTTATAAATTCTACGTATGTATATATATATATATATATATACTAAAAATTATATATTCATAATCAGCGTTTGCTAATCTATATGAATACATATTTTAAAAATCATTATATTTTTCACTGGAGTTCCTTATTTCCTTAAATAAACCTTAACCAAAATTCATGGAATAAATGCGTTTTGATTAGATATTTGCCTATTTAGAAAAAAAAACTTATAATGATACATTTGTTTTTGGGTATGAACAGCTTTTCAGCCTATATGGACTGCACGCGACTGGTAGGTACCTACCACATCGGTTCTCTGAAAAGATTCTTGATATAATGTTAATAATTATTTACTTTCTTCGCAGTGGACACTAAAAGACTTGGATGTTATTTGTGTCGAGGTACATTGCGGTAAGTTTGGCAGCCGTCCTTCGAGTATTGTGGTTATACAGCCAGAATCCTGCCATCCGACTTCGTTCTCGGCAAAACAGAGGAAATTTATAGGTAATGTCGTATTTCCGAAATATTTATGAACGGGGTAGCTCGAAATCGTCTGTAAAGGATAATGAAAACATTAGAAATTGATTGTACGAAACGTTCATATAAATAGTCTAATTTTCCTGACATATCCACTATTAAAACATATGTGTAAGTACCGTCGAACGGGGTGATGCCGGACATGGCAGGTGAAGCCGGATAACGGAACATTTTTTTGCATAACGGGTGTTCGCAAATGACTGTCCGTATGCAAGTGTGTTGTGGATTTTGTCGTTTGTCCTGTGATTAGTTATATAATACAATATCTACTGAGGTTATGTCGATATCAAATTGTATCTTGCTCAACAAACTCATGCCCAAGTCAGTAAAATACATTTACCTTTTTTTTACCCATTACTTGACAGCTTATTTACCAAAACTTTAAGATAAACAAATATCGTTATTCGTTAATTAGATACCTAAGCATAGTGTATTGAAAACATTTCGTATTTTGCAGGAAGAAGTCGGATATGCTGCGGTTTTAGGACAACCATACGTACGTATTATCTATTTGAGATGCAGCTGTTTTAGTTTTCAGTACCAAAAGTACTTTACGGGACAGATTACCAACAAAAAAAATACGCTGAAAAACATGGTGGGTCAACTTTATGAATACATTTTAAAGTGTGCTAAGAGGAGATTTCCAATGAGGGTTATTGATCTTCGTCTACTGGTACAAGATTATTTGAAAAGAGATGGGACAACGGTAAAATGCTAAGGGAAATCTGCTTGCAAAGGAATGGACAGAATCCTATTTTTTGCGTCACCACAACCTTACTTGACTTGCTGAATATGTCAAGAGAGTGCAAGTTGGAGTTGACCAAATCACCTTAAACGAATACTTATTAATGAATTGAACAAAAAAAATTGGGAAATGTTCCCCCAAAAACGTATTAAACTAAGATTTTCTCAATAATCACGGAAAAGCCAAATTTAATCAATAAAAAAATATTTCCCATTATTTTTATTTCTCACCTAATAATAATAATAATAATAATAATAATAATAATAATAATAATAATTTGATGATTTGTATAGCGCCGTTTTTGTGAAAAATCACCTTAAGGGCGCTGTACAAATATTTCTTAACTAATTATGTACAAACAGATACAGAAAAACATACTTACCTGCAGCTGGCAGGTCGCTTCAGATGAACACAGTTTTATTAGAAAATTTATTTATAGAGGTGATAGTTTTACATGGTTATTTGTTGCTCCTTTTCTATTGATGTTACATTTATTAGAAGATTGGTGGCAGAAGAAGAGTTGGTATTTATTGAGAGACTTATAATTTTTAGGACTGGAAAGTATTCATAAAATGAATTTTAGGACTAAAAATATCTATAAAATTACCTTAAAAAGCGTAAGAAGCATTTAATAAATATTAACTTTTTATTTTTTATTTTACACTTTGATTATTTACAGTGTTGCGGGCTATGGACGCATTTGCGCACCGATGCGTGAATTTTTTAATTTTCTTTTTATTTTATTTATTTAATGACTTAGGTAACCACTAACCGGCTAGCCTAGCTAAGCAATGTACAGGTGAATTTCTTCAATTTATGTATACGATTACCTATATATAATTATATCACCTAATTATATCACCATAATTATATCACCTATATATAATTATATTTTGATTATTATTTATTATCTCTTTTCCACATTTAATACGATTTTACATACGATAGTGGTAATGCCGATAGTGGTAATGCCGATAGTGGTATTGCTGAACATAACCCGAATCCGGTTTTAAAATGTTACTATTTTTGCACTATTATTTTAATATGTTCTTTTTTTAAAGCTGTGTATATAATGTATAATATTTTGTAATTTTATTAGATGAATATGCACCCAAAGCCTACTGTAGGAGCAATAATAAGAATAAGCAAGAATGCATGTAATATATTAAGAATGTATAAATAGAATATAAAAGGAGCACTGTAGGAATACCACTGAATGGAGTTAGCTAATCATTTTTTTAAGCTTGTGTATAGTAAAGCACACTTGAAGTGAAATAACACTATATAAATGCTTTCTTATTATTATTATTAAAATCAATATCCTAATACTCATTTTTTTTTTGGCAAGGTAAGTACCTAGATAATAACTTATAGGTATAAGGTTAGAAATATAATATATTACAAGGTTGGGCCGTCAGGTATAATATTTTGGGTATATTAGAGGTGGGCGTTTTAGGTCGTTTTTCAAAATAAGCAAAACTGTTTGGGATTCTCGAAATAAACGGTTACTCGAAATTGTTTTTTTTAAAAAAAAAAAAAAAAAAATTCGTATAAAAAAAAAAAAATATATATATATATACGTTTTTTCCATCATTACTATTATTGCATTCTAAAAGGTACTATTGTGCTATTGTTAAATTAATTACTAATCAGCAACTTTTCTCGATTAACGGTTGCGGCGAAAGCGTTTCACGTGGAAACGTTTTGTCGCAATGGTCAGCGATGAATATAGCATTGTAATATTAATAATATTAAATGTCTATTTGTCAAAAAATGTTATTTTATTTCAACATATAAGTTGGTTTTAGTAATTGACAATAAGGTCTTCAACAGTGCCTACAAAAATCATATGAAGTTACAGTTACGTAAAATTTCTACACTTAGATATATTAAAATAAAACCACGTAAACATAAAAAAAGAATTATTTATTAATTGTTTTTAAGACAAGATTTTTGTGCATAGTGCAAAGGGTAACAATTATTTTATAAACAATAATTATTAGCCTGAAACAATCATCCAAATTGAAAAAACCTTCCGAGAAAAGATAAATGTAGCCGACAGGACTCGAACCTGCATCCTTCTGATTGCCGGTCAGATGCTCTACCATTAAGCTCGTCGGCTTATCGCAAACCCGTCAAGTTAATCAATATATACTAGTGTTTCATTCAATAATTACTGTTTTTTGAAATATAATAAAAAACATCAATTATTGAATGAAACACTAGTATATATTGATTAACTTGGCGGGTTTGCGATAAGCCGACGTAGCTCAACGGTAGAGCATCTGACCGGCAGTCAAAAGGGTGCAGGTTCGAGTCCTGTCGGCGACATTTATCTTTTCTCGGAAGGTTTTTCAATTTGAATGAGTGTTTCAGGCTAATAATTATTGTTTTTAAAATAATAAAAAAAGAAGATTATTCTAAAAATATTAAAATTACAAACATTGTTATTTTACTCACCTCTAGCGCGCATGCTGCTTTAGCACTGTTGTGCCTTCTCTCTCTTTCTCAAAAATGACAATTGAGCTTTTAGCGGCAGGTCCATATGGTTGCCTAATTTGGAACTCAATAAAGGGGAACAAAGAAGTGGGTAAAATGGAAACCGCTTTAAACACAGATTTGTCTTGAATGATATGAGTATAAAACTCCTGTCCGGAAAACCAGCAAAATAAAACAGTTTAAAAATCATACCCTCTTCTAAGCTGTAAGTCTGCCATATTTTATTTTTGACGAATCATAATTACCGTGCCATTCAGGAACTTCCAAAGGTAATTAAAGGGAGGAGGATGAGAATCCACCCAACACGACAAGTAGACTGGTGATGTACGAGTTATCTTATGTACTACTGGTGTCAAATATGTACAAATCGGCTTGTCTGTAAAATATGTGAAAATAAACAAAAACACGATTTTTACATATGAAAACATATTACCTACGTATAATGATGGTGGCGATAAATGCCATGTGACACAAGTGACGTAACGTAATGTATTAAAGTTAACCAGAAAACATCTTCTAGGTGAAAAATTATGCACATTTGATATCGAACCCTAGGGAAGAAGATGTGGTGAAGCTGGCGGCTCGTGACTATTGAGTGAGTTAGAGTGCTATGATTAAAAAATACGACGTTATTGATGTTGTTGAAGCTGAAAATGTTTTTTTTTTTCAAATTTTAATTTTTTTCTATGGAGATTTATATGGTATGTATGGCACTGCCCTACCTACCATTATACCAATAAGAACATCAATAACGTCGTATTTTTCAATCATAGCACTCCAGCTACTCAAAAGTCACGAGCTGCCACTGGGTGAAGCACTGTAACACAAATTATAACCAAAAAAATTGCCTGAATTGATTGTGTAGTTAATAAATTCCTCAATAATGTGTCTTTTAATGTGGACTTCTTTATCTGAATGTTAACACTTCCTTTACGGTCCCAAATTATAACGCGCTGCCCGGTGCTGGACTCTGAGTTACCTCATAAAAATTCATAACAATATTGCTTTTTAAGCCAAAAATAATAATACAATCTATCAACAGTTATTAATTATGGTTGATTATACTGCTAAATACATCTCAGGGTTATAAAATAATATTAAATATTAATACGTTAGGAGAAAAAATGTTGGCTCAGGTAACCGAGTGTCTGGCACCGTAAGGGGACAGTTAAACAAACATACAGATATTTTGCATGAAGGAGTGTTATCTGGCAAAACATGTACGTAATATGTAATTTCTAATAATAATTGTACGTTGTAGTTACTTTTACCTTAATCCATTATGTTTTAATATTTGTTGTCAGCCAACTCTAATTTAAATAATGTCAAAATATTAATTTATTGAAAGGCAGTTACAAAAAGGTTATTTTATACTAAAACAAAAATGGAAAACAGTCAAAATCTTATTAAAACGTGAATTTAAATGTTTTTTTTTTCGAATAATCACAAGAAAGAACGTCACGTATCAAGTTTTGCGCGCGAAAATACACCGCACGCGCAAGTCTTATCTTGTCGGCCTACAGCCGACAACTGAGTTGTAGCGTACAAATAGTGATGTCGGCTGGCACCCGACAAAGGAGTGGTAAGGGTTAAGATATCGATAATTTTTTTAATTTGATGTTAATACTTTAATTTTTAAATATCAACTATTTAATAATAATCTTGTTTTGTTGTTTTGGATATCTGTGATTGTTTTATTTTGAAGCATAAGCTACACTTGAATTGATGATTGTTAAAACGTCCAATAATGTACATGTCGAAGTAAAGTAATTATGTTTAGAAAACCGCTGACCCAAAAGAATAATAAAGTATTTTAAAATATTAGAAAAAAATAGACCTAATAAATGACGACGAAATACTAGAAATTAAAAAAAATTTAATATGAATGTTTTCACTGATTTCCCACAACTTGCATGGCATATTGGGTGTTTTAACAATCATCGATTCATTTACAAGCTGATATAGTGTAAAACTGTTGATTTTATAATAAATAATCAACGATAACAGTTTGACTTACAATTGACGGTAAGATGGATTGAATAGTTGCTCATCGCGTCTCCGATAACATTAGAGGCCTGGCAATAGTAGAAGCCCGCGTCCAGCTGGCTGACGTTTGTCAAGGTCAGGGTCTGATCGGGCATGCCATTATGCGAATATTTAGGGAGGTTTTCGACGACATTTTGGTTCAGCCCCTGTCCCAACATTAAGGAGTCGTATTAGCGTATTATATTCACAAGTTGTTCTAATAAATAATAGATTTTTAAGCAAGTGAGCTTACTTGTTTGTTATTGAGGAACCATCGCACCCGATAAGGAGGAGGGTTCGCCGTAATCTCGCAGTAAAGTTGAACACTGTTTCCCTCAGTTACGGTAGTTTGATTTGACCCTCCAACGAAATACGTGCTGATGCTTGGAGTAACTGATTAAAAATGAATAAATAACTGATTCGAATAACTTGTGTCACATTAGTGCAGGTATACGAGTACTTCTCACATCGTCACATGCAGGTTTCAGAATCATATCAAACATGCCATTTTTATTTTATTACATTACGTAGATATATTTATATGACATACAGCACAATATAAAGTACATAATATTGTAACTAATCACAATTGAGAATATTTAAACTAGTGGAAATAATTAAAATGTGTACAGGTGCTATTATGTCTCGTCATGTAAATGTAAGTGCCCGGCTAGACAGATTGCCAGTTTTTAGGAACCAAATGCTACAGTTATGCGTGGTGTAATATTGTGATTATGTATTATTTTTCTTCAATCTATCCATACTTAGTGTGTTATGAATAATATGTACGAATGTAGGTAGGTACTTTGAAAATTTTATACAAGTTTTATGTTTTATCATAGGAGAGACTAGGGATATGTGCATATACTATAACAGTTTTTATAAAAGTTATTGATAAGTACTTACACGTTACGTTAAGTGTTAGGTTGGCGAGCAACGCTTCATCGTTATACTCTGGGTTAAAGATCCGACACCATAAAATTTTTCCGTTTTCTCGTTGCGTTAAGAGTATCGTCAGAGTACTAATTTCCGTTGACCCCATATCCTGAATCATACGTAAAAGGTAACGAATAAATTCTGAAGTAATAAAATGTAAAATCCAAATATGAATGCAAAATACAGAGAAGATAGGTAGGTACGCCATCAAAAACGTTGCTAGCAAACGATTTGATTTTGTCGGACAACTTGAAAGGGAATGAATGTGTTCGATGGTTACAATGGAACGATTTTAGTAACCGAATGATATTCGATCAACAAAGCCAAAACAAAACTAATGGTCATCCACAGGGCAAACACCTTTGTAAGAAAAAAATACTCTCATAAACTTAAAAAAACTGTGATTAACTTCAAATACCTATAAGTGACGAAGGAGGTTATGAAACAGAAATGAAAAGAACAGTTTGTTTGACAAAAGACGCCATGACAAAATGGCAAAAGATATGGAGTGACAGAGGCATAACGAACACCACCAAGATGAGACTCGTCCTGGCGCTCCTTTTCCCCATATTCCTTTACGCTGTGCAAACATGGACACTCAGAGCCAGCGAAAGTAAGATGGTAGACGTCCTCGAAATGTCGTGCTGGAGGAAAATACCCAGGATTCCATGGACAGCCAGGCGCACAAGTACATCAATTCTGGAAGAGCTTGACATCCATCAACCTGGAGAAGCTCGTGATCACTGCCGAGAAGCAGAGGAAGGTCACCGATGCGTTGGAGTGACCAAATTTCGGAGGCGTCCGGAACGTCGGTGACCGCAGATCTCAATGGAGCGCTGAATCGCGAGGTGTGTAGGAGCCTTGCACACGAAGGATATTGGAGTAGGGGTCATGATCCCCAGCAATGAGGAAGCGACTCCAGAAGAAATTCATATTAATCGCATACATGAGTATAAACCTCTCCCCTGTCCCCCATAAATCGCTCAAATCAATAAATACGATAAGATGATATATTGTTGCAATGCTCATACCTACTGGGTATGGATGAATGATAAAAGTAATGTATTTGAAGGCGCCATTAAAAAAAATATCACCAACTAATAAATTCGAAGCATTTCAGAATAAATTGAAAATAAATCACGAATTCGTACCATCTGTTCTAACCCATCCAAAAGTAGGGCCCCCCCGAGATACCATTCGAATATGGGCGGTGGAACCGACCCGTTGGATGAACAACTGAACGAATGTTTAGAATTTGCCATCAGGGGCACCGCGTCCAATGAGACCAAGTCGATATTTTGAAGGGGCACTGAAAAAAAAAAACGTTACGTCAAAAGTAATCATACAAACTCACCTTAAAACCGAGGTCTTCACAGATAACCACATAGGTTATGAGACCCATGAAATATAATATAAGAACTAAATATTTTAAGATAGGAAATATTATACATACTCGTATACTCGTTTGTATATATTTTTAAATAAGTCAAATACTAACCACAGGCATTTATTTTAAGGACTGAGATTCCCGGTTTAGCCACGTCGCTGTTAGACGAAACACATTTGTACTCCCGAGAGTTGTCTTTTCTGTCGAGCCTGATGGTCAGGATGGACTTATAATTGTTTCCGGATGTGTTTAGTACCTTTTCCCCTGCAAGGTACCAGCAAACATGAGGAATTGGATAACCTGCAAAAAAATTAAATACAAATTTCAGGAAGACTGATGTTTTGTTACCTCATGAAAACACACGGAAATGCGAAATAAGTTTTTCGATGAAAATATTTTTTTTTAGTAGGTATAAGTACATCGCAACCAAAAGATGATACACGAGCGCACGTCTCTTGCCATGTGCAGAAAGGGCGTGATTTATTAGCAGTTGCGTTCGCTGGTGGCATGCCACGCAGCACACGCCTCACGTACCGTGCTTCATTCCGATGACGCCCGGGAAAGGTCTTAAATTTTTGGTCGAACTTCAGCTACAGATCTACAAAGGTCATAAAACTTACTCACCTATTCATGTCAATTAGAAATATTCTCTCTGTGAAAGATCTGGAACTAGTATAATATGCCATGTGCAATTCTCTACTAGAATATGCATCTTCGGGATGGGGCGGATGTGCCAAAACAATATTGGATCCACTAGCGAAATCACAGAAATCACAACTAATTGTCATCCTTGAAAAAACCTTTTAGGTACCTCAGTGACGTATTATTGAAAAGATACGTGTTATCGATGTAAGACAATTATACATAAGAAATATATATTACACACACAAAAACAACGTCACCACTACAGATCCATAGACCACTATCACGACACCCGTCGTTCTAGAAGTAATCCAATAGTTTCACCTACTTCCATGACATCCCTTGCTCAAAGATAATTTTCATACTTAGGTCCAAAACGGTTCAACATCATACCCGATACATGGAAATCGAAAAGTGCAATTGTTCTGCGCTAGTTGGTCTATGATTGGCTTCTTCGTTTAGGGAGAGTCAAAAGCGAACATATGCTGACTGACAGTTAATTATATATATATCCTCTAAAAATTTTCAGCTTTCAAAATATTATCATAAATTCATTGCACTATGCATATTTAAATTTGCCATTATTGTAGCATTCATTAATTATTATCGCTCTTACAATTTCACGATCGTTATCCGCTTTGTGATTGCTAATCACAATAATTCAAGAATCAACTTCCACGTACCTAATGATTAAATATATTACAAATAACTTTATTTAATTCATATTATCCATTAAATTCTTTACTTTTATTTTTATTAACATTTTACTTATTCAAGTCGACTAAATTTTACTTTTAACCTACCAAATATGCAGATATATACACATGTGCATGTATATGTACGTATGTGTTGTGTATGCATACATGCGTTTATGTACACGTACTGTGTGCTGTACATAAGCAAAAAGGGATTTTTTTTAACCATTACCCATCTAACTTCACACTTCAATCAAATTAACTCTTATGTAACGTATAATGCACCTATACCCTTTTCTATTGCACTGTTTTTTTTTCATCTCATAAATTATGCAATATGAACAAAACATGTCAATTTGACTGACCTAAAACGGGAACTTCCCAGTTGGACAGTCAAAGTGTTCTTACTGTAAAAGATTTTCCTGAATTGAATAAATAAAGTAAAAGGTGATGTTACCAGGAGCGCAAATAATAATGCAGCCTATCAAATGAGTAAATAGAAATCAAATGAGAAGTAAGTAGGTAAGGTTGAATAAACGATGACTTTATTTCGCCCAGCATACAAGGCTACGATGTTTTTTCATTAAAAATAAAACACGAAAAACCGTAGTGAAAGAGTGATAGCATACAAAAAAGATTCTATTTCTGGTTTAACTGTATCCACTACCATAATAGAAGCAAATAGTGTGTGCATACAATGTTCTAATTTGGTTGTCATTATCACCATCTACCGGTCTCTACCATGAGCAGTTCCTAATCTCATTGAACGAAAATCTTTAGAGGCATAATAAATTCACCATCTGCATCATAGCTGGACACTTGAACATTCAATAATTCAACCGAGCTGACGAATATGAATGTCTTCTTGCAAGCTACTGTCTCCGATCTGCTATTAACTTACCTACTAGAGTCACGCCTACATCTTAATCATGTATAGATCATATTTATGTGAGCACAAAATTTTATATCCATAACAACTATTATAAATATGACAGTAACTGACCACTTTGCTACAATGATCGCCTTTTCCAAGAAAAATAACAACAAAAAAGACAATAAACAAAATTCAACGCAACTGAAATACACAGAGTATGTCTCCATTAAATCATCTATTGATTCCACATCCTGGACAAATATTGAAATGAAACAGATGTCGATATTGCAATGAAAAATTTCACTGAACAAATTAATATAAGTGTCATAAAATATATAACCTTTCGAAGGTTGGTCCACAAAAATAGAAAAATTAAACCTTGGATCAACAACAATTTAGTGAATTGTTTACATAGGCGTGATAAACTACTTAAACAGTCATCAAACTCGCCAAATAATACCTAACCTGCAAAATAATTATAAAAAAATCAGAAATATATGCCGATCAATAGTGAAACGGATCAAAGAAGAATATTATAGACAAATAATTGAAGAAAATAAAGAAGATCCGAAGGTATATTGGAAGAAGTAAAGAAATCAACAATATAAATAGAAAACCAGCAGCACAACTCAAAGAAATAGAAATTAACAATGCAAAAAATAACTGATCAGACTGATATTGCTAACGAACTAAATAATTACTTTGCAGACATTAGTCAAACATTAGCCCAAAAACTATTGAATAAAATGAATACTGACGAACATACACTTACAGATAAATATAATACTAATGCACAAGAGAACCGCACCAAACCATAGACATAATAAATCAGATCACTAAACTATGAAACGATTGTGTGACGGGACTTGACACACTAGACACTAAAATCATAAAAGAAATAAAGCATTAAATAGCTCTCCCTTTCACCTACATCTGTAATCTGAGTATTGCTAGTGGTATATTCTCCAGCCACTTTAAATGTGGAAACATAGTGCCTATTTACAAATTCCGAGATAAAGATAATCCCTTCAAAAGATTGGTATTCACTTTGAGGAGTCATTATTAATAAATTATTAAAAAAATACTTTATAGTCACCACTGTATTAGTACATACGTATCAACATGTTTCGAAAGCGAAGCTTTCCTCATCAGGACTATAGCATTTATATATATATACTTATGGTAATACGGTAACTTTTGAAATTCAGTGCGGGATCTGCAGGGAAAAATCGACCTTGCACCCCGGTAATTCCCTACACAATAAGGAGTAATACGGTCTGGCCAGCGATTCAGACAAGGAACCTGCGAGCAAAAATCGTCTTTAAGCCCCTTTAATTTCGAACACAATAAGGTCAATTCGAAGTCAAAACGGGACGTGGAACGCCTCGGCACGCCAAAAAAAACCGTAAGCGTATCGACTTTCGAAGAGAGTAAGAGTGGGTCAAATCGGGTGCGTACCTCCCTACAGTGCAGTCAATCGCGGTAGACTTCGCAATACAAACCAATTGCAGGACTGCAATAGGTAAAAGCCAGTATATATATATATATATATATATATGTATTTACATAAGTATTCTGTATGTCCTGATGAGGAAAGTATGTATTAATAAAGCGATGATTACAAAGTAATTTTTAATTAATTTATTATAAAGATAATCCTTCAAACTATCTCACTATCTATTTTAAATATTCTTGCAAAAGTATTCTCAAATCTAGTGAAAATCCAATTGGTAGACTACTTAGACAAACATAAAAATGTATCAGATGATCAGTATGGCTTTCGAAAAAAACATGGGAGTACAAGGCGCAATATTGTATAAGAAACAAAAACCATTCTAAAAAATATTGACCAAAAGAAAAACTGCATTGCTGCTTTTTCTGGACCTAAGCAAAGCTTTTGATACAGTGCCCGGTATAATCCTATTAAAAAAATTTTGAAAACATAGGTTTCAAAAACACTGCATATAACTGGTTCAAATTATACATAACTGAGCGCACCCACTCACTAAGTATAGGCAACGTAACATCCCGAAACAGATATATAACTTACGTAGTTCCTCAAGGAAGTACACTAGACCCGATCATATTTTTTATCTCTATCAGTTATTTGTGTCACTTAAACATCAACGGGGATATTATTTGCTTTGCGGATGACACTGTTCTTGTCTTCACTTCTGATTCCTGGACAAGTATATGTAAGAAAGCTAATGAAGTTATCAACATGATTAAAAAATGGTTGGACAATAACCTACCTACCCTAAATATTGACAAAACAAAGTACATGACATTTAGCATAGATCCCAGACGACAACCAAGACTCGATGAAAACATAACTAAACACAACTGCACATTTGGAAATAACTGCCAATGCAACCCACTAACAAGAAGTCCGATGATCAATAATTTAGGTATTTATATTGACAACTGTTTCAGATGGACAGAAGAAATAAATAAAACGGGGGGGTAAAGTCAGAAAACTCATATAATTAATAGAAGAACATACGTAATATAATACCAACGAAGACTCTAAAAAACGATTTACTGTGCATTAGCCCAATTGATTATCATTGGTGGTATAATTGGTTGGGGTGGTGCTGCTAAAACTAATATGGACGATCTTGATAAAAAGGTTTAATTAAAGTTTTTACAAAAAAAACTTTTTCGATTCTCGACGGTACAATTATTTAAGGACTTCGATGTACAGAATATACAGCAATCAAATATCAGAATTATCTCTATACACTATCAAAAGGACAAAGAAAACCATCATACTGCACAAAACAATTACGAAACAAGACATAGATATCAACACATTACCCCGAAGATAAATACCACGTCCGGACAAAGACATTACCATCATCTGGCACAAAAATGTGTTAATTTAACTGAAAAAGACATCAACGACATTTACCTGGTAAAAAATGAAAATCTCAAACACAAGATTCACTCACGGATAGCCAACAAAGGTATTATCTACTATGGCCAGATACTAAGAACATCTACAATATAACAACAAACTACACGCTTATATTTTTCACCATTTTTCTCACTTGTCAAAACTTCAACTTCAACCTAATATAAGAAAAGAGTTAAAATGTGTTATTCCACCAAGTGAAAAGTGTCGTTGGTTAGTAGATCTAGGCACTAATTAAATCATGACAATATTACCAACTCTCGCAAAGCACTCTGCGATAAGAGTATCGTTTTCTTTGTAGCCATTTTCACAGTAGATTCGATTAGTCGGCTGGTAGTTGATTATAATGTCCGGGCTAGATGCGGGCACTAAAACAAATCAAGTCATTCAGTTAATAATCCTAAGTAAAAATAATAAGAATTATTTGCTATACTAAATGCAATTTAGGGATGATCGTTAAAAAATCTAGAAAATAATGCAAACTATTTAATTTTTACTATCAGGCACGATTACCAACTTGAGAAATTATGACATTATATTTGATGCGAATGTCATTTGTTATTACTTACTAATTGGGGCGATGTAATACCTCGACGAATGGTATTGGCTTGAATATTTATTGAAGGTCCGGCAAGTGTAGTTTCCTTCGTCAGAGTATCGTAATGTTGGAATAACCAGGGCCGTGTTGTCAGATCGTCTTAGTTCAGAATGAGTTGGTCTATCTTTGTAAAATAGTTTATTATATCAGGTTTTTTGTTTACCGGTCTCCAGAATTCGGTGAATACTAGGAGAAAAAAAGATTTGTTAATACATATTATGGTTAGTGTGAATATTGCTTATTATATTCTTATAAACGCATTTGCCATCCACTGTTGAATTTGGTAGCCACCTCTGGTCTGGAGCCCCAACAAACATGAAAAAAACCCTTGACTGCAGAAACTGCCGGTCGTTTGATAGATTCCCTTATCTCAACAAACGGATTGCATTCTTTAGAGCCCAGCCGTCAGGTGGGAATGCTGTCCTTGTTCTACCTATATTTCAATGGAAGATGCTCTGAGGAACTTGCGGCATTGATTCCTTCGGCACCGGTGCATAGTCGGGAAACATGCCAAACGCGCGTCCAACATTTTTTATACACAGTTGACATTTGTCACATGAGAACGGATCGTTTCTACGACTCGTGCTTGAGTTCAGCAGACCGGCTGTGAAACGACTTACCGACCTCTGTTTCCTCCCCTATATAATATGGGTCTCTTCAAGACCTATGTCCACTCCTTCCTCTCCCCAAAAAGACCCTCCACACAGCATCCTCAAGATGAGGAAAATAATTTCCCTCGTAGAGTTAATGCAAAAAAAAAATGAACTAGTAAGTTAGTAATTCTGTAAAAACTGCCTTAATCTATCAATAAAAGGACACTCAAAAAAGCCAAAACGATTATCTAGATTTATGTACGCAGTTTTGTTCGACCATGCAATAGGTACCTAAAGTAAGTGTACAGTCATAAAAAGGTTAGGTACTAAGAAATAATTAGTAGGTATATGCAAAAATGTTCGACAGTTGTGTGTTTTTTTGTTCACACGAGCAACGATTTTTGATAGGTATGAAAGAAAAATAAAGTAATTACTCTCAAAGTTAGACTCTTTCTCAACACGACGCAACGTAATCATAAACTTTTTTTTTTACAAAATGAGATAAGAAACTTACGAGTATATCTCCGTCGTTCCTTTAAACCATTTGATTCTTGCAATGACAGATCGGTCAATCGTTCCACACCCGATGGTCAATGTTTTTCCCACTATTTGCTCGACATATCTGTGTTCCTCGGCATGGGATGCTATAAAAATAACATGTTATATTGCTACTATTTACTTATGATGTTCCAAGCGTTTTCCAAATTATGTACAGCTATAGAAATACACCTTATAAAAAATAGGTGAGTAGGTAGGTACCTATAATGCATATGTACCTACGGGACAGTGGCGGTTTTCTCTAATGTAGTGTGAAGTGAATTCTCATAAGAAAGAAAAGAAAATACAACAAACACGTGTCATAATAATTTTAAGACAATTTAAATCGCGCGCCATTCAAATTCGGCCCTACTAAATCCCCCTGACCATATAGGTAATACTGCCCGAGAGCGTGTCCAAAATGAATTTCGTATCTGCGTTATGAATTCAACAACTATGGAGATTATTGTTCTTATAAAATAATTGATAGATTGTCATTCTCGTGGCGCTCTGGCGGGAAACCGCGCCGAACGTGCAATCTACAAGGCGACCGTGTGAGCAGCTATATAATAATAATAATAAATTAATTATTTCTATAGTGCCGTTTTCGCGAGAACAACACAATTATTGTTCTTATAAAATAATTGATAGATTGTCATTCTCGTGGCGCTCTGGCGGGAAACCGCGCCGAACGTGCAATCTACAAGGCGACCGTGTGAGCAGCTATATAATAATAATAATAAATTAATTATTTCTATAGTGCCGTTTTCGCGAGAACAACACAATTTATTTATATGAAGGTTCGTTAACGACAAATTCGTCTGGAATAGTATTTTGCAAGAATCAATAGATATGAGGGTTTGCTAACAACACATTTGTACATGGAGGATAATATTAACAAATCTTGAATATGAAGTATGATATCGGTGTAAATGGCGTAAATTGAACAGGTCTCATTAGCTAAGTTGGTTAAGCGGTTACCCCGGATAGGTAGAGGTCCTGGGTTCGAGTCCCAGATGCGACTGAAATCTTTTTAATTTCTGTTGTTTTTCGGTTTCGTGGTTCATTTGGGATGTGTTAATATTATCTTCTTCAATGATTAAAATATTTCAATGAGGTTTACAAACTTCAATAAGTTATGAAAAAATAAATTGAATAAAAAAACAGTTACATTAAAAAAACGAGCAGTATAGTTTCCTACCTAAATTTCGATTATCGTATTTAAAACTATTTTTTGTAACCTACGATATTATGTTATTAATTTTCAATAGCCACGGACGTTTCAATGAATCGCCAAATTATTTCTTGTTACCAGGTCGCTAATTTCTGGTGCAGCGATATGATGAAATTTCTTAACATCTAGGGAAAAATTAATGTAATATGAAAAAAAAGAAAAGGGTATTTTTATACAGAAGTAATTTTTTGCTCAATTTTTTAAATCTCAAATTGAATTCCAAATAAGATCACGAACCGTCACTGGTATAGGGTGCTTTAGGACGTACCTACCAGACAGACTTTAACCAGTGATTCCTTGACTTACTTGGAGTGAACCCTGTAGATGGCATTTCGTTCTGCGTTGGCATTTTTTTTTTAATAACTTTAATTTTTTTTTTTAACTTTCAATTTAATTTAATAATTTATTTCTGTCACATGTCGCCTCTGGCTATTTTTACTGTTCACAAGCTCCACGCGTACCTACCACGTGGTACAGACGACATGGCACAGCAATGGCCAATGGAGACATGTAATAATTTTTGGTTATTGTTTTTAAATTTTTTTTAATAGAATACTAGATTCACCGTTCACCAAAATGCTATATACATTTAAAAAAAATTAGAACTTACCATGTTTGGGTGGGCAGCAGGCTTGTTCTTGGTCGCATTTGTAACGAGGTTGATCGATGGAGGCGCAGTTTGTAAAGAGATTTACAAACAGCGATACAAATATACCCTTTATCAGCATGGTCACTGGAAACATAAAAATGAACTAATAAACTATTGATTAATAATTTCTTTCTTTGGTTGGTTTTTGCATAAAGATCGGTATAGGAGCGAATGTTGAGCCGAACACAGCACTCCTAAGATGCTCTGAGGAATTGGCGTCATTGATTCCATCGGGACCGGTGCATAATCGGGAAACACGCCAAACAAATACGCCCAATGTTACGCCAGCCTCTGCGTTTCCTTCCTCCTACAACACGAGTCTCATCAAGAGCCATGTTCACTCCCTCCTTTCCCCAAAAAGACCCCCACGTAGTATTCTCAAAGATGACATTAGCCCCGGGGGGTATTATTTTCCTCAGGGCGTCTTGTGAGGAGTTAATAAAAAAATTATCAAAAAAAACATGCAGCCTGTTACAAACCTATTATTTAATTTCACAAAAGTGAATTGTGAAAAGTGTAAAAAAAAAAAATATATATATCTAAAATTAAAAAAAAAACTCTTTCAGTTTTTAACTAATGGATAAAAAGAACACACTGTATAAATTTTTCCATTATTCAATGTCGATCATCGTGCAGGTACGCTTCTTTTCCCCTTTTCCCTTTTTCCCTTTTTCGATAATAAAAATATTAACATAATAACAAAAAGCTGTTTCTTAGTGAATTTTTGGAAGGATATCGGAAGTATATACATTAACTTAGATACCATTTACCCGGGACTCTAGAATCGACAAGATAAAAGTTTTTTAATCAACTCTGTCGGATATTAGGCGACATTTGCGAGCACGACCCACAGATCGCTAACAATATGTGACAGTGCACAACAACTAAAATCTGCTTAATTTCAGTTCCCAAAAAGCTTATCTACATAAAGATAAATATCGCGCAGAAACCTACACGATTGTCTTCTTTTTAATAAAAAGGGACAGATTTGAGCTCGGAGACACGAAATCTCGATAGTTCAAGATACCATGGGTTACGGGTAATGATCAGTGGCGTGAATTGCTCCCCTGGTCGAAGGTTGGCTGTGTAGTTTTTCTCTTGTGTCTCTCCAGAATTCCGCCGTTAACGAATCTTCCTTAAATGAACGGGAATTGCACTCCTGATCGCCAAACACGACTAAACCCATTTCATGACACGTGTTCCAGATGCTTCAGGGTCCGGTGCATAGACTCTAGAGTAGGGTGCCGGTCAAGTCGTTGTAGTAGAAGTGATTTCCGGGGCGTCAGGCAACTCTGTCACGGCACACAATCCTTGCTTCATTCACATTCATATACCGTCTAAAATACTCTTCTATTATTCAGACTCTTCACATGGCCCGAAACAAGTATTTGGTTCACTTGATCATGCTATGTCTTCATCGGGCGCACCCGGCTTCTTCTTCCATTCACTTCCAAGTCTAGTCTATATAATATGTTAAAATAAAATATGTAAATTAAAAACTTACAGATTATGTTATTTATTATTATTAAATTTCTTTAAGCTCTTTTTTTCCTTCATCCGGTCTGCATGCCCAAAACATCGAAGTATTACTTTCTTTACCTTATCCATTACGCTTTGCAAGAATTTCACAACGACGTTCATTTTTATTTTAAAACTTGAAGTTTCCAAAGCTAAATGCTTTTCCTTCTTTTAACTCGTACTAGCTTCTGAATCTCTCAAAATTCAAAATACCTATTTCGCATTATAATTAACTATTCCATTTGCTTTTTTTATCACAATATTAAAACACTTAGGTACTTATAACCGAAAAAAAAGTTTTTGAAATACATAAAAAAAAAATTATAGTTCTTATTTCAATTTTCATTCTCTCTACTGGATATATTTATTTTCATGTGAGACATCACAAGAGCGCCCCTGTATATACAGAGTACATAATGGAGCGTGTATGTGCAGGGAACTATATCGCTGGATGCCGGTATCTCGTTCCACACATAAGCCGATTTACACAAAAACCAGTCGGAGAAACGACCCGTTCTTGTGAAACCGACATCAACAGTGGACGGATGTTCCATTCGTGTTCGTCAAATTTCACGCACGTGCACCGGTGCGGAGGGGATCAACGCTGCTAGCTCCTTCGAGCAGGCTGGAAATATCTGTAGAACAAACCCAGTATACCTACATTATACTGAGATTACCGCAAAAATGACCTTGATTGTTATCCCCATACCGTTGCTCAAAGTCAACAATATCGGCTCGAACGCCGTCCAGGGTCTCTAGCAACTCCTTAAACATTAAATCCTCCACCAGTAACTCACGCAGATATACTTAAGCTGAAAGAGCAACCGCCGCGATTGCTATTAACATGAAAAATATTGAAACCCAACGTCAGCTGTATACGAGTCAGTTTAATTCCATCAATGAATTCTTAAGAAAATGTGTAGAATAACTAAACCTTTCATTTTACAGACCGCATATTGGAATGCAAACGGAAGAGTCGTTCACTATCGAGGCGAAATATAATCTTTTCTTCAGAACTACAACCTCGACGTACTCAAATCATGGTTGAAACTCAGTACCAATTTATCAATTTTAAATGACTTAATTTACTGATAATGAACCGAAAGGAATATTAACAGAGGAGGAGGAACAGCAATCACAATAAAAGCGGCATTAGATCATTGCTACGTTCATTGCCCTTCAACGGCTAACATCGAAACAACAGCAATTTTCATAAATACCACATCATGACCCGTTAAATTAATCTCGGCTAGTGGTCCACCAAAACATAAAATTGTTCTTTCTGAACTTGATAATATCTTATCTGATGACGTCCCTACCATAATCGCGGTAACCAGCGATGGGTATTGCAAAGGCCTAGCTAGTTAGAGGTATACCGGACGGGTCTTCCTCTCACCACGAAGCGCTACTGTGAAATGGTTAACAAATACTCCCCGCGCAGTATTTACGATGCCCTACCAGACGTTACCCCAGTCCTCATTTCCCCTCGCCTGCTAAGGCTCTGAGTGTTTTTGATTGGTCGGCGCTCGGACCAATCCGAGCTCCTCGGATTTTTTATCAACGCTAAGAACTCAGGATAACTGTTTATACAATATTTTGGTTAATTTTAACGGAGTTCGGCCGATAAAATAAAATAATGAATATCGCAGGAAGATAGGCCGGACTCCTCTTTGTATTAAAAACTAATAAATTTAAATATATGTTCAGATGTAAGAATTATATGTAAGAATTCCCCGATTATAACTGGGCCTGGGACCCCATATTCTTTCTTGTTTTCATAATAACTAAATAAATAAATATGATAGAGAGAAGTAGTTTGGGTTGAGAGGAAGAATACAAGACTGCCAATATAATGAAAAATATTAAGATTTTCTGAGCATTACCCAGCGCGTGCCACGAGCTCAGAAAACCCTCGCCTCGGGTAAATTCGGGGCGCGCTGCATATTGCGCCCGGCTTAGCGCCCGGGAGTATAAATACAAGCACACGGCCCGTTCCAAGGCAACTGGAACCTACAACTGCCTTTGACTTCTCACCTTTGGATACCCGACCACAGCAGAATTTACAAAAGTCGACATTGTTTCCCCGTTGCAAGGAACAATATTTGGAAATCCAAAGCGAGCCCGACGCCCTAGACATCACGGATACAATAACGACTTGACCAGCACCCTATTTTTATAGTCTATGGACCGGACCCTGAAGTGTCTGGAACAAGAGGATTACGAAAGAATCCTCCTGGGCCAACATTCTTTGATAGAATGTGCTAGAAATACCACTAGGTGAAAAACACGCGAGACTTCAAGAGGTTTAGTCCGTATACAAGTTTGCTATCGTATGTTGATTACTTTTTAGCGCCCAGATTACCATATTTAATTTCAATAAAAATTATTACACTTCTACTTTTGTCTGCTTTACCACTGACAGCACGACCAATACTAATAACAGGTATTTGTAATATTATAAATAGGTAGTTGGTTATAGGACTCTAGTTTTAAGCCATAGTTGTACGTCATTTTGCTATATTCTATATAAAATATTCACTTGGTCATATATATTTATTAGTTTTAAATATGTACTAGGTTTATATGTGTTAGGTTTATTTATTTCTAATTTTAAACTGTCAATTCATGGTGGAATTCCATATTAAAATGAATTTTTTTGTAACTTTTTTCCACTTATTTATTTTCGACCGGACCGGTTTCACCCTATCACGGGCATCCTCAGACTGGTACAATGAATACTAAATCTATGGTATATATAGCATGGATGTCGGGAGTGAGTTCCCTGCTTTTCTAATATTGTTTTTATTGTTTGAAATTTATTTTATTGCTGACGGTACTGTTTATTGTGTTTTTAAAAACTACTTCCGGATGGTTTATTACCCTCTGGAAGACGGATTACATTGTGTTTATTTACTGAATCGATGGGTTTTTTTTTAAATTATATAAAGTCATTCGTCAGCTTTTATTTGAACAGATGGTTCTTTCTAGTTTTGTTATTTACCTGTAATTTCCGTCTTGTTTGCTAAGATGAACTTTTATGGCAGTTTTGTCCTCTAGTCGAAAATAAATACGTGGAAAAAATGTAGAAAGGTTTTTATATAAAAAAAAATCATTTTTTGTTAGGTTTATATTCTAGTTATACCTACTTAAGTCTAAATTGTAAGTAACTAGCGATACCTTTTGGTTGGTAAGTTACTAGCTATAACTTTTAGTTAGTAAGTCACTTGCTATAAGCCATAGATGTAAGTCATTAATTATAAGTCTCAGTTGTTAATCCCTAGCCATAAGTCTTTGTTGTAAGTTAATAGTAAAAAGTCTTACTTATAAGCCATCAGTAAATAAATTAGCTGTAAGGTATTGGTTGTACATCAAGTGATATGTTATTTAATTGATTGTAAAGCGCCCTTGAGGTGATTTTCCCACGACAACGGCGCTATAGAAGTAATCCAATTAGTATTATTAACAAATTAACATGGAAGAAAATAATTATGAGATGAAAACAGAGTGTGTTTGGAGAGAAATCCGGAACACGGTATCGTACTTATTTGGAGTCCCCTTTTCCATGACGGCGCAAAGATTCCATGTGACCAGTAGCGTGGAGTGGAAAACAAGCTCGACTCCAATAAACACGTTTCGTACAGCACTTGCAATATGCATAATTAGAGAGGTGATAAATTTTGAAAGATTCTTTTGAAGTACATCAGCCAATAAAGTAGGAACGTTTTTCTCAGAAAAACATCAATTTTTTTTTTTGTTTCCTGAAAAATTCTCTTTTACTGACATATACCCCTTTATCTGACAGCCATGGATTTACTTCGAGGTAAATACAAGGAAATTTCTCAGAAATTATAACTGCTTACAGCCTTGCATTTCCCCTTACAAAAAGTACCCAAAGGTCAATGACCGAAATAGTAATAATTACTCTTTATTTAGTTTAAAAATAATTTTACTGTTATTCATTTATAATATTAACAATTTTTCATTATAAATATGTATAGTGTAAATTAAGAATGATACTGTTAATGAAATATGTTGTAGTGTTTCTAGTACTAAGAGAACCTGTGGTGAGTCGTATATTTTTTTAAATGAATGATAAAATAAATAAATATATGAATGAATGAATGAATGAATTAATGAATGATTGAATGAATGAATGAATTAATGGATGATTGAATGAATGAATGAATAATGTATTAATGAATTATTGAATGAATGAATGAATGTATTAGTGAATGAATGAACGAAAGAATGAATAAATGAACGAAAACATTAATGAATGAATGAATAAATGAACGAATACATTAATGAATTAATGAACGAATGAAAGAATGAATGAATGAAATAATGAATGGACGAATGAATTGATAAAGGTTTGAATGAATAAATGAACGATTAAATGAATTAATGAATGAATGAAATAATGAATAAACGAATGAATTGATAAGGGAATGAATGAATAGATGAACGATTAAATGAATTAATAAATGAAATAATGAATGAATATATGAAAGCATGAATACATTAATGATGAAGGCAAAAATGAATGAATGAATGAATTAATATATTAATAAATGAATGCAAAAATGAATGAATGAATGATTAGACGAATGAATGAAATAATGAATGAATGAATGAAATAATGAATGAATGAATGAATGAATGAATGAATGCATGAATGAATTAATGGATGAATGTATAAATGAATGAATGAATGAATGAACAAATGAATGGATGATTGAATGAATAAATGAACGAATAGGTTAATGCATGGATGAATAATAAAATGAATAAATGAATGAAGGAATGAATGACTGAATGAATGAATGAATGAATGATTGATAGAATGAATGTTTGAATGAATGAATGAATGAATGAATGAATGGAAGAATGTATGAGTGAATGAATTAATGAATTAATGGATGAACTAATGAATGAATGAATGTATGAATGAATGAATGAATGAATGAATGAATGAATGAATGAATGAATGAATGAATGTTTGTATGAATGAATGAATGAATGAATGAATGAATGAATGAAAGAATGAATTAATGAATGAATGAATGAATGAATGAATGAATGAATGAATGAATGAATGAATGATTGAATGAATGAATGAATGAATGAATGAATGAATGAATGAATGAATAAACGATTGAATGAATAAATGAATGAATGAATGAATGAATGTATGAATGAATGAATTAATGAATGGTCGAATTAATGAATGAATGAACGAAAGAATGAATAGATGAATGAATGAATCAATGAAATAAAAAAATAAATAAAAAATAATAATAAATAATAGCAATAAGCTTAATGATGTGAGTTACTTACTAGTTATTAGTCTCAATATTTAGTTGCTACCTACAAGTCTTAGTTGTAAGTCACTAGCAGTAAGCTTTGTGATGTAAGTTACTAACTAGTTATTTGTCCTAATACTTAGTTGCTACCAATAAGTCTTCGTTGTAAGTCACTAACAATAAGCTTAATGATGTTACTTACTTACTAGTTATTAGTCTGAGATGGATGCCTCTTTGTCGCGCCACCGGCTGTGATGGATCGCCCCTTCTATCCGTTCTTCGTGATGGTCCGCACTTCTTTCATTAATATAGTTTATCGTTCACGTCGCCGATTTGCGACGACTCTCCTCTACTGCTGCCTTAAATTTTCCTAACTAATGTGAACAGAAAATTCTGTGTAATTTTCCTTTCAGTTGGAGGGTTTTCTCCTCCCTGACTAGTGGGTGATGCCTAGCCCTATGCTATTGTCCAGGTGTGTCGAATTTAGACGACATTGCACGAGGGAAAAACTAATTTTCCGATAGAGATGTGGAAACTCTAAATTCTTTGTAGCGTACTCTCGTATAGCATTGACACAGTTATATTATTAGCACACCTATCTTAAACCTTGATATGCGTTTATATTTTAATCTCTCCCCACTATCCTAGTACGTAATCTAAATGTTCACAAGAATTTTCCTAACTTTGCCCCAAAAAATACTCTATTTTAACCAATCATGATTTTAAAGGGAAAATTTAGCTTCTGGGCTATTTAGTTTCAATCTGCCTGAACTATAAGACATGATGTGTTTACATTTTTAAATCGTTATACATATTTATAATGATAATATAATTATCTCCTTCGTCCATAAAAATAATTGCAATTCTACATTGGTTGTGTCAGACGTGTGGCACACAAACGACTGTAGAGGGCGGCTGATCCAGATCTGTGAAGAGGGCTGGAGGGAAGGGAGATATGACCTGTCATTCCCTTTGCGAGGAGGAACGACGACGACTTGTAAACCTTTGCGAAATTGCGATTTTTGTTCTGCACAAACTCCGTTTTGTGCAAACCTCAAAATTGTACAAATTCCTTTGCACAAAACACACTTTTGTGCAAACTTGGATAGTGCTCTGCGGGCTTTGTCCGTGGTGATCGGAGTCCAGTGAGTTGGTAGTCTGAGAGGTGTTCTAAGGGTCAGCGATGGTCAGGGTAGAAAGAAGGCAAGTTGGTTCGAAGTAGAGCGAGGTAGAGCGGTCGGCGAAGCAGAGGTGGTGTCGGTTGAAGCATCGCTGGCTGACTGCCGAATCAGCCTTTTCGGCCTCTATATTGCTGCCAACCAGGCGTTACTGCGGGCGCCAAGTTGGCCTCTCACGGCGCCATCAACGCATTGGTCTGCGTCGAGCAGCGCCGTGAAAGTTCATCCGACATCACCCGTCTCTCTCGCACCACTTCATCTCGCTCTGTCTAGTTTATTTGTCATTCATTTTTTGGGCGGTCGATGAGAATACGCTCACAGACTTCACCGACCGCCCGTTACATACATAAATAAATCTGGAGTCGGGTACGTTTGCAGACAGGGAAGCAATATTTATTTTCCATACGACCCGATCCCCTCACAAATCAGAACATGATATCATTACAAAATTATTCATTAGGTGGCAAGATGTCCGACACACTCCCCCCGTGGAGCTCCACTACACTCCTGATCGGAGGGCGTGTTGTTGCTTGGTGCGGCGCGGTTCTCGACTCCCGGTCCCTCTGCGGCGGGGAAGATGGCGGGGCAATTTTTACAGCTGGCCTGATGCAAGTCCCTGAACTGGTCTTGACCTTTACGGTCTTAACTTGACCGTCAGGGGCTGGGTGGGCTTCAAGGACCCGCCCACGAGGCCAGCTGTTGCAAGGCAGCGCGGGGTCAATGATCAGCACCAGGTTGTCCTTCTGGATGGGCGGTGCTGGCTGTTGCCACTGCTTGCGGGTGGCGAGAGTGGGGAGGTGCTGGCCTCTCCTCCACTGTTTTCGGAGACAGGCGTTCTCCTCAGCTGCCACGTACATGGCCAGGTGAGGCCGCTTCCCGGTCCAGCCCAGTAGGAAGTGGTTCGGAGTCAATGGTTCCTCGTCTCTGGGGTCGACCGAGAGGTGGATGAGGGGCCGAGAGTTTTCTGTGTGCCTCTGCCAGCGCTGTCTCGCGTCTCCTCTATTGGCGCCCTCGCCTTAAGCGTGGCCGAGATTGCCCGCTTCACTGAGCGTATGAGGCGCTCCTAGGCTCCCCCCATGTAGGGCTACGGGGAGGAATGAAATTCCGTTCCATACTTTTCATAGTGGCATAGTCTTGGACCCTTGGGTCCTGCCGGATATCCTCCGCGGCGTCTCCCAGCTCCTTCTCCGTGCCATGGAAGTTGGTCCAGTTATCGGACAGGATGAGCGCCGGTTGTCCTCGTCGCGCCGTCATCCGTTGGAGAGCCATTATGGCGGAGTCGGCGTTCAAACACGAGGCCAACTCCAGGTGCACTGCCCGTGTTAGCATACACGTGAACAGGGTGGTGTAGCGCTTCTCCTTCCGGCGCCCCACAGTGACGTCTAGGGGGTCGAAGTAGTCGAGCCAGAAATTGGTGAAAAGGCGGACATGATGAGCCAGCCTCCGGGCTGGCAAGGGGGCCACCATCGACGAAGACGGCATGCTTTTCCTCATTTGGCATGTCGGGCACGTCCGTGCCGAGCCTCAGGATAAAGAAGCTCGTCAGGATATGGTCAGCCGTGTTGTGGTAATGGGTAACCATCAGCCGGGTGTATCGGTAACCCCCGTCAAGGATGATAGGTGACTCCGGTACTCCCTTCACTCCCCTCAGCCTGGAGCCCATTCTGATCACCCCATTGTGTAGGTGAGGCACGAGGGATGTGATCCTGGGCCTGGTATGTTCATTTACAAATTCGCCGACGCCGCCACCTGTCCCACCAAAAGGCAGCTGCTAAGCTACGCCATGAAGATCTTCGACCCGGTGGGCTTCCTGGCCTGTCTCACTGTCCGGTCGAAGATACTCTTAAGGAGGTGTGGCGTAGCAACATCAAGTGGGATGAGGAGATCAGAAAGGAGCACGCGGCTAAGTCTGGGGAGTGGCTGCGGCTACTACAGCAGAGCAGCGTAGTCATCCCCAGGCGCTGCGTGAAACACAGGGGAAACATGTTCGCCATCCACCTTTTCTGTTCTTGTTGGGCCACACAAATATCTTCGGAGCCAAAAGACTTACAAAGGGTGCCGAACATTTTCTTGCAAGCTAGAAGTGTAGGTACCGCGACGACAAGCATTCAGTCGCCGCGAGACGTTCATACCGTGCGCACGGGAAATTTTTGTAAATTTCACATCAAAACTAAATTTTTTAAATTGCTTATACAGACGGGTCTTGTGGGTCTCCCGCGCTCCTCTCACCACAAAGCGCTAATGTGAAATGATAAACAGATACCCCCCGATCAGTATTTACGAAGCCCTACCAGACGTTAACCCCAGTCCTCTTTTCCCCTCGCCCGGTAGGGCACTGGGTGTTTTTGATTGGTGGGCCCTTGGGCCAATCCGAACTTTCCCGAGTTTTAATAGATACTGAGATCTGAGGAAGACAGGCCGGACTCCTCTTAGTATTAAAATCTAATAAAATAAAATATATGTTTTGATATAAGAATTACACGTAACTGGGCCTGGGACCCCATATTTTTTCTTGTATTCTCAATTACAATTACAGATGATAGAGAGAAGCAGTTTGGATTGGGAGGAAGAACATAAGATGGCCAATATATACATTAATATGGTAACTTTTGAAATTCAGACAAGGGACTGCATGGAAAAATCGACGACACCTCCCCTTAATTTATATAAACGGAAGGTTCATTTTCGGTCAAATCCAAGCCTGGAACGCTGTGATATGCCAAAAACCACCTTCCGTATATCGAATTTCAAACAAAGTAAGGCTCAGATTAGTTAAAAAGGAAGCGTTATACGCATTGCCAAGCCAAATTCCACCGTCAGTGTATCGAATTTCGAAGAAACTAAGGCTCAGAGTGGGTCAAATTAAAATGCAACATCTGAAGTTAGCTGCGAACCAAACTCGCAATCTTAAAAAAAATCTCCGGAAACTACTGAAAACTTTGTATGGAAGAAACGGATCACTTACGGGTTCCATCTAGCGACGAAAATTGGAACCACCGTCAATTTAGTAAAGAAAATTTAAAATCCGTTCGAGTTCTGCGTTGGTTCTAATTTCAATCGCAAGATTTGTACCCGCTGGGTGGCGGTGTTCAAGTTTCTGGATTTATTTATACTCTCTGTGTTGCCAATGAAATAAAAATAATAGGCTATGAATATATTTGAAAAGTACATACAATCGCGGCCTACTCTGGACCAGTTTGAAAAATTTACGTTAAATTTTAAGCATTGCCTTGAGGAAAATCGTAATCCGTTAAATTCACGTACCGGAGAGGTTAAAAAAATTAACAATATTTACTAAAACATATTTCGGAAGGTTTATAAATCTTCAATACCGCGACCACTAAAAACTTTGTCACCATATTCGTTCAATGTTTTGTCATTGAAAAATTTGTCGTTGAAAAATCGGAATAAATGACATATTTTTATCATCCCCGCCAATTTATTCCTTCCAGAAAATTACATAGTTAATTCCATAGAGTTATTTGGTACGTACCGAATTTTCGAGGTACCTATCGGAGTAGTATGAAATGATGATTATTTTGAAGATAAATAATTAAAAAAAATGCATGTCCTAAAATAAAACTACCGATTTTCTTTTTAATGGATAGGCGATTTTCCGAAGAACACGGCGCCATTATCAATACCTACCCGATTAATATTGTGATACTCTGTAGAAATATGGTATACAAGTATCACATAATTCGTTGAGGGTAAAAAAACCATTAAAAATGCATTTTTTTTGATAGAAAAGAACAATATTTTCTCTGAAATTTTAAAAATTTATATGGCCCAGTTTTTTTACTTTCACCTCGAACTTGAGCGGAAAATATTATGCAAAATATATTTATTGAAATAAAATAACTGGGGTGGAGAGGGGTTGGGGTATGAAAAGAGTAAGAAGCAGGGGTAGAGGTAGGGGTAGGGGTAGAGGCAGGGGTAGCCGATATGGGTATCAAACTGAGCATCTCCACCTACGCAACCTGATTCGCGCAGTAAAAAAATTGGCTGAAAATTCCTCAAAAAGAAAGAGAAAAGGCTCACATAAAACTAAATAAGGGTAGTGGTAGGGTAGGAGTAGGAGCAGGAGCAGGAGTAAGAGTAGTAGAAGGAGTAGGAGTAGGAGTAGTAGTAGGAGTAGGAGTAGGACTAGGAGTAAGAGTAGGAGTAGGAGTAGGAGTAGGAGTAGGAGTATCGGTAGGAGTAGGAGTAGGAGTAGGAGTAGGAGTAGGAGTAGGAGTAGGAGTAGGAGTAGGAGTAGGAGTAGGAGTAGGAGTAGGAGTAGGAGTAGGAGTAGGAGTAGGAGTAGGAGTAGGAGTAGGAGTAGGAGGAGTAGGAGTAGGAGTAGGAGTAAGAGTAGGAGTTGGGGTAGGAGTAGGGGTAGGGTAGGAGGGTGAGTAGAAATATTCTTCCTAATACCCAATTTAAAAATTATTTCTAATGCACACACTCCTTGCTTCATCCACATTTATACACAACTATTCACAATCAATTGCAGGACTGCAATAGGCAAAACCTAGTGTAAAATATAACGATTTGCTGATCATTACACAGCGGACGCCACGAGCTCATAAAACCCTCGCCTTACGAAATCGGGGCGCACTGCACATCGCGACCGGCTTAGCGCCCGGTAGTATAAATACGACCCCACCGACCGTACTAAGGCAGTCTCGCTTCTTCACTCAACTCAACGCTACCTCTTCTACTTGGACAACAACCAACAACTTTTGTTTTGCGCTTTAACAAATTAATATTACCGATTTTTTTAATCTTTCTATATGCGTGCCTACAAAAAGAAAGACGGATTGTGCTTCTGCCTCCCTGGATTAATTGATAAAAGTGACAGAATCTGTTATAAATCGAAAACAGGGTATCCGATATATTTAACGTCCGAAAGGAGACTGCGACAATGGGATATATACCTCCGCGACAAGTGTTACCCGCAGAACAAACAAAAGAACTTAACAAATACTAAAACTATCAGAAATATTTTTCGGGTCATCATGAAGGAATATCTATCGTCTAGCATATGATTGTGTCGTCGAAGACAAATTAAAAATGCCTGGTGCAGATAACTACTAAAATGTCTGGCAAAGATTGTAGTGATTTCGCCCCATCTTATGTTCCTGGTCGCCCGGAAGTCATATTTGAAAATACGTTATAAGTTGAATCACCAGAGATTTCCATACCATTAGTCTCAGGTGTATACATTAGCCTCAGCTGTGTACATGTAGTTTATATGTGTACATTTCTGAAGAAGGTTGAGTCCAACCGAAACCGGTCGAATGCAGAAATATATATAAAAATAAAGTGGCTTAAAACAAAAACATTTTTTATATAAATTGTAAACTTTTTCATTATACCTATTTTTCATATAAAAAAATCAAACTATTAGGTACCTAACTCTGTATTCTTTCAGTATTTCAATAAATTTATTTAAATAACTCATATTGTGTAAGAAACCATGAGTGCGAATGATAATAAATATTTGACACCATATTGTTCAACAAGCCCCTTCGCGTGGTTCAAATAGCCCCGTATATGGGGCAAGTTGAAACATTTCCCTAGCTAAGTGAAGATTTAAATATCTTGCATAAGTTCAATGTATTATGTCATTTCATGGATATCGTTATAAAGTCAGATACTGAAACTAACTCAATAAGTTGAAAAAACAAAATTATCGGTAACAGTTTCGAGTCTAGGCTTAAATTAGCAAATCATACTTTTCACAATATCTTGAATTGCGCTGCTTGTAGAAGTCTGTACTTCTCACCAAACTATAATGATTTGGGTGTCCTCTAGGTCATTTCAACATGTCTTTACATCGAGTCACAGAAAAACTATAAATAGTTTTGATACATGGTTTTGACGCATATTTATGAAGTGTAATGAAATACCATACGCATTAATAGTAATTCAAATTAATTTACCTTCGCTGAAGAGAGTGTACATTTCTGAAATAAATCGAGGCAAACAGAATATTTGCTGCGCGCAACAAACCTCAACATCAATGCGATTATGGTGTTAGTTGCTGGTGCTCCGTAAGGTTCGTAAGTGTGATACAATCATTGATCTACATACAATGCACAATGAAAAATACACACGGTAGTGCCACGTTTGTAGTTCCGTCATAAGAGGGGATCGGATGGTCGGGTATCGGGTGGTCCGCGTTATAGCCAACTTTATCTGGCTGTAACGCTGTAATCTTAAATTAATTTCATCAATTTACTAAGGAATGTTCACTTTTTTTTACATTTCTTGGAATTGTAACTTAAATGTTAAAATTAGTATTTTTTCTACAGTTAATGTTCACCTGTGGAATTAGAAGGTGATAGTCAAACACATTAATAATATTTATTATATAGTAGGTAATGAAAGTAAACCTTACCCGCCTTTTAAAAAAGTCACAACAACTATCAATATAACATTTAATTAGATTGCGACGATAAAGCAGAAATAGTTTAGAGTATAACAATTTTTTTACATTTCATCACTTTGTTTTAGATAAATTTATGAAATTGAAATTTCTTCTTATTATTGAAAACTAGTGTTTCTATTGGAAAGTTTTTCCAACAGCTATTAAAATTTACAGATCTAAATTTACAGATCTAAACTTTTACATGTTTTGCTTTTATGAATTTTAATTATATTAATTATTTCACTTAGAAATACAGTCCTATGATTTTTTTACTTTTACAAATAATTCTACTTTTAAGATTTAAACCTTGTACGATTTTTATTTGACAACTGTGTAATTTATCTTTATTATTTTTACTTTTAGGAGTTTTAATTTTGACAATTAAGTTTTTTACTATTTAAAAAATAAAACAGCTAGTCACGTATATTTGCACTTAGTAGGTCATCGTCACGGATGGTTTTTTTTTATAATTATCCCACACTCGAACTAATTTGAAGAATGAGATTTATTTTCCGAATATACTGAAAAACAGCGAAGAAAACACAGAGTTTCTAAAAAGTTAAAGGTTTATTTTCCCGGTAGTTTGAGATATTCACAACTAGTCGGAGATAATATTCGCGGTTTGAAATACTTTCAGGAGGCGTCCGTTCGTAACGCGGAATTCACCCGCACTGTTGTACGACTAGTCTAGCAATCTTTCAAAGTTCCTCCAGTAGGTTTATTTCCTACAAGGGATGGTTTAGTGGGTTGGAGGCAGCTATTGGATTCGCATTCCCGGGACTAGTGCAATGGGATTGGGTTGGGTGCAGTGACGGATTATACTATGCGGATGTCTCTAGGTATCCCAGCCATAAAAAAAATCCTGTTTAATTTCATCAATCAACATTTTTAATATTCACCTGCAGATACCGGTTTAATACACAAACACAAAACACTGAGAGTTAAAATATTAATGTTATTAAATAAATACAATATTTGACATTTTAATGATCCGACAAAACTTAAAGTAGCAGGGTTAATAGCAGTGGCATGCAGTCCATATAAGCTGAAAAACTGTGCATACCCTAAGAAAAATGAATCATTAGAGAAATGTCTTAAACAGATCATCACTAAAATGCCAGATTTCAAGATTCCGAAGACGGCAACCAAGTTGCCAGCAGAAATGGAATTAGCAAACCCCAACTATTATCATCCCGCACCATTGAAGATGATGATCGGGAACGAACTGTTCTGGACATTAGAGTAGGTGGACGTTTATCCAAAGCGAACATCTCTTTTCATAAAAAAAATACTCTATCATATTATTTTCCAAACACCGATTAACCATTTTTCTTATCAAACCATTCGCAGCAAATTAACGATTAAAGTAAATTTATGTATTTTTGCATAATTTTCAACCAAGGCTGTTCACGTAGAACTAGTAACAGATCTGTCAACGGACGCATTTTTCAATTGATTTCAAAGATTCATTTGCTGCAGAGGAAGATGTCATCATATCCATTTGAATAATGAAACTAACCCTGTAGGAACTTCAAATTGATTAAAATTTCTTCCATCTTTTTTACAGAATTGAAAAACTCAAATTTTAATTTGTAATTTCTTTTCATAGCAAAATATTCAATGTGTATTTTATCCCTGCAAGATCTTGCGGATTGTGAGAACTAGCTTTTATATTAGGCACATATTACACCCCAAAGATGAGTCGTTATCTTGTTTTAACCTTTGATGATCTGTACACTGTATCAATACAAGTCGAGGCTTGCCTCGATTCTCGTTCTTTGACTCCATGATCCAACGATTGTTCAGATCTCTCTCCTTTTACCTCTGGTCACTCCCTCACACGGGCATTGGCAAAATTGTATCCACTGCCACTTGACGAAATCCTAAATGAGTGGTCAAGTGTTCAGAATTGAAAAAAATCCATTGAATAATTTTCAAATCAAAGTCTTCAAGAAAATAATTTATTATGGAATGAAGTGGACAAACAATCAACTTAAGGAACCTTTACCAACTCTACAAGTGAACTGAAAATAATTTATCAATATATCTGTGTTTTTCTAGCTATTTACTTGTATTATGAGAAAAATAATAATTAAGGAAGGAAGTTAGTTCGATAAACGATCGTCGCTGATGACATGATGACTTATGAAAGATCTCCAAAATATTAACCTGCCTACCTGTAGTTTGCATCGATTATTTTACAAACTGTAAATCACAAAAAAATAATCTCTGAAGAGACAAACTGTTATGTGAATCTGACGTTTATGGTTTACAAATTTAAACATTTTAAGGTTATTTATATAGGTAGCAACAATTACAACTAAATTTTTTACTTCTTTGAGTTGATTCAGTTTGTTTATCTTTTGAAAAGAATGAAATCTTGATTAAAATTTTATTTTTAGTTCAAATCTTTTTTTATTTTAATCCACAGTCGCGGGACTACTAAAAGAAGAGGGCCCGATGCGCACTTTGCCTAATGCGTAATCCTAATCCGTCCCTGGTAGACGGGTCCGCGACTGCGTAATAGGAACCTGTTGGCGATTTTCCCACAGCGCACCGATCAAAATATGTCAACAATATCATGAACCCACACAAAACGGGACACATTGAATGAATGTATACATTTTTAAAGTCTCGTATTGCCGAGCGATTTTCCATCTCTTTATTAGCTTCCTTACGAAATGAAGTAAGTTTTACTACGCCTCTTCTCCTCGTACAAAAGCTACCGGTTTTACTGTTCGCTGCGATTGTCTCACAGCGGCTCCACTTTTAAAACTTTACTTGAGCTACATTTTTATGCGGGCGTAAATGAAATTTCAGTCACAGTTTGATCAAGAAAGGGATGGCAGTAGATTGTCAGGCGTTGTGCAGTGCGAACGTACATCCAAACTACCTAGTTTATTTAAGCGAAGTCATTGTAATTAGAACGCCAATATTGTTTGCGGTTACACAGTTTCGCGCGTCTTGTAAACACACAAAGATGATCAGATTAATTTTATTTGATTTAAAGTGACTAATTTGTGAAAAAACTTCGTGTTATTTTTAGGTTTTTAGCGTAAAGATGCTAGTTTGTTATTAAATAGCCAAACCTGAGCTTCTACCCTGTTGAATAAACTTTTTTAAATCTCAATAACAAGCCAAAACAACAATACTTGAAAGTTATATTTTTATCATAGTAAGAGGAAAATTCAGTTTAATAAGTGATTTTGCGAGGACCGTATGCAGACATTAAATATGAAGATGTTTTCATGGTAGTTCTGAAGGCCGACTGACTTCTCAAAAATAAGGTTAGTAACTATTGCTTTAGATGAAACCTTAATATAACATAAATTTGTTATTCAATGTTTTATAATATTTTTTTTTATTAACATTTGACCGGTCAGTGGCTGAGTTGGCATCGCGTTTGGGTCTCACCCAGGCGTCGTGAGTTCAATTCCTCGGCTGGCTGAATCCTCCATTACGACACAAGTAACTTACCGCTTACTGTGATGGTAGTAGGAGATTTTTAAAAATATTCGGGTTAAATAGTCAGGTTATTCGTAACCAGGGAATATTTGTCTTTCTTTAAAAAAAAATAAAAACATTTTTTTTTGAATAATTGCTTACCTACTTTAATCCTTTAGGTGCTACCGAACGATATATCGTTCCGATACATTATTGTACTGAGTGCCACAGAACGATATATAGCTCGTGCCATAAAATCGTCACGCGTTACCCACGGTTCTAAAATTACGTCACATTATTGAAGACATGTGTTTAAAAATAAGTAATCAAAATAAAAAAAAATATATATTCATGGATTATCGACACTTCTTCAGCATTTAAAAAAAAATACACGTGGCACCTAAAGGGTTAATCACTTTTTGTTTATGTTTATAATTTGTCTATTCTTACATTTTTGTGTTCGATGTTTATCATTTGTCTATATTTTACATATTATTTTTTAGTTTTCTGTATGTCCTTATGAGGAAAGCTTCGCTTTCGAAATATGTTGATACTTATAAATAAAAAGTTGTGTTTAGATAGTATTTTTATCAATTTATTAATAATGACGTCACAGAGTGAATACCAATCTGTTGAAGAAATTATAGAAGCAAGTACAGGTAAAAAATCAAAAATCTATAAAAAATGTATGATCAAGTATTGATTCATTTGTCTAAATCTATTATTTTTACGAGAATGCCACAAACATCAATAATTCAAAACTACATTAATTTAAAATTTAAAACTGCTTCAAATTCTTCTAAAATGACAAAAAAATACTTGGCTTAAAGAAGATATAAAATATACTTTAAAAAACCTAATAATATTAAAATTCTAATAACCAAAGTGCTAAACATGGATTTAACTTTTAATTTACATAAAATAATCCTAAATTAACAATTTGAATTAATGTAATAACGTTAAAAATAATGATAAAAATAAAAACAATTATTTTTCATGATTAAATATACAAAAAATATTTTAAAAAGGAAGAAATAAAATTTTATACAAAAGATTTTATAAAAATTTTATAAAGATTTTATAAAGATTTTATAAAGAGGAAGAAATAAAATTTATTATCTAAAGGCCTTAACCATAATCTTATAAATAATAAACATTTGGAGTGTTTAGTTGTTGATCTAAATTGTGCTCTGATTAAATAAGATACTTATTTTTCATTATAAATGTGGTGAAATTATGAAAAACGTGCAATCAAATTATTCTATTGTTAATCAAAAACAAATTGAAGAAAATAAACATGCAATTAACATTTCTACTGTTATATTTGAAAAAAAAAAATTTTCTATCACTGAAGCTGATAAAGGTAATCCTATAATTATTTTGGATACAAGTGTGTACGTTAAAAAAAGGTTTTTTTGAAACGTGATAATTTTGAAATAGTTAATAAAAACCCAATGAATAAATGTCCAGATAAAATTATAAATGCTTTGAAAAGGTTCAAAATTGAAATCATTTTTAATTTATTTAAAAATAAAAGATTGACATAAAAAATTTCTGAAGTTCATGGAATCAGACATGTAGATTCTATTTTTAATGCCCTCAATTAGTACCTACAATTAATAGAATAACTTTGGTTAGTAATGTTCTTAAACATAAATAAACAAATTGAAATTCTCTTAAATTGGTTGATCATTTAAAATCTTTAGATATCCCGAAAAAGGAATGTGAGGAGTATATACGACGCGGAAGTGAATAGTTGAAGAAGTCAGGGGCGCCTGAGGAAACCGTGGCGCGATCAAGTGAATCAAATCCTTGAGTCGAGCCATGCCAAAAGTCGGAATAACGGAAGCGAAATAGAAAGGAAGGCTGTGAACTATTAATACTTAGTACCTAAATTAATTTCTTAATAATTTTTTTGTTTCATTTGTTACAGAATTCCACTCTTTTCTGTGTTATCCCGATGACAGAAAGAAAAGCTGTGCGATAATAAAGAAAAAAAGGATTCAATTGATATCAACCACTACAAACAATTAACATTTATTAATTTCAAGCCTAACCGTAAGTAATAATTTTTTCATTTACTTTTTTTGCGAAATCATTTCTTTAAGCAATGCGGGTGTTCTAGATATTTGAAAATTATGATTTTTGAAATTTGGATATTGTATGGTAATCATAAGAAAAATGTGTCTTATTTCTAAAACATGTGTGGAAAAAATCAATTAAAAATGCGTTTGTTAATTGCACCATTACCTGCATATTGTTGTGTTCACAACAGTGTATGAAAACATTATTTAGAATGCGTTTCAAAGCGATGAAAGGATCTGTCTTTAAAACTTTCGGTAAGGCTCTTTCTCCATAAAATCTAGATGAATCTACTGAAAGATTACGTACGTGCTAATGACGTGGTACTCGCTGTTTGGTACAGAATCGGACAAAATTATGGTAGGTTTTTAACTTTTTTTTTAATGTAAAAGAAAGACAAACATTTTCGGGTCATGAATAACTCAGACTCAAATTTCATAATTTTTAGAGGCAATTATTTATTAAATTATTGTACGTTTATATTATAAATACGTTTTTCAGTAAAATTCTTGAGAAATATTCTCACTTTAAGTTTGTCACATATGTTTTTATTATATATTTTATAAATTTAACTATAAATTTGGCTTAAAGTTTTGAATAATAAGCTCCCGTTATATTTCGTTACTTTTGTTATGTTTTATATTAATAAAACGAAACAAAAAAACTACAAAAAAATATTTCCATAACATTTCGATATTGCGTACATTATATTTTTAACATTAGAAAGTTTCACGAATAATGTTATTACTAGAATTAATTGATAAAGTTGTTCCCTACGCTAGATTGGGCCGTGTGCAAGTAGTCCATTTCGTTTCGTGGCATAAAATATATCTATTTTGTGAACATAATAACAACTTACATTATTACTTAACTTACATTATTTAATATGAATTTTTTAATTTTTTCTTTTACTTTAAATTTAGATTCAGCTCTAATATTAGATAGCATTGATGCAGTTACATGACTTCAAGATTTTTATAGTTAAAAAAATTTAACTCCCACCTTAATTGTTTACTTATTTTTGTAATATTCTCTTTATTTATTATAATTTTATAAATTACAGATGTTTTTTTCGACAACCAGACATGGCGCATACCCGTGTTGTGGTGATCAGATTTTTGTACAGTGCAATAAAAAAAACGTAAAAATAAAGCATGCACATAAAAGCCGAACCAATACCAGCATGGATTATAGAGAAACGAAGATCACGAATTTATAAAGGCATTCCATCGATATTCAATCTTCGGATACGTACATTTTTATTTTAAATTTATTTTTTGCTCTTTTATACCTACGTCTTGTATATTTTTCTCTGTTATAGTATTAAACATTAAAAACAACAATTTAATTAATTCTCCTATTATAGAGCTAGTGCATAATGCATACTATCGGTTGTGTTAATAAAAATATTACATGTAGTTTCTTCATTTTAAAAGTTTTGAATTTCTAAACATATAAGTATGTCGTTGCCTAAGTAGTGAATTAGAATAAGTTATTATAATATTAACCATTCTTAACATATAATAAATACTAAAGCGCTTCTAATATTAATAATACATTTAATACAAAATGGAACTAACATTCATGTTTTTACAGTAGAGTAGATACTAATTAGGGCTTAGCATGACCTTTTTATGGTTACGTTTTAAAACATAATGACTTTAATATATTGTATTTTAGCTTGATATAAGTTAACACTATATACTTCTGAACCGTAGGTATTATTGGCTATTTAAAGAAATAAAATAATGCAAAACATATTTATGAGATTGGTTAATAAAGATGTTTTAAATATATTTATGAGATTGATTAATAAAGATGTTTTAAAAATATTTTTGAGATTGGTTAATAAAGATGTTTTAAACATGTTTATGGGATTGGTTAATAAAGATGTTTTAAACATATTTATGAGATTAGTTAATAAAGATGTTTTAAACGTATTTGTAATTTTGTATTTAGATGGAGCCCACCGAATGGCCGATCGAAAATATCGAATACACAATAAGTGATGACCCATTCTTCCCGGATATTATAAATGAACCTCTATTAGAACAGTCAAACCATTTGATATCTCAGCCATCAACATCGGCTGGTAACGGTATTGTTGTTGTCTATCCAACCAGGAACGAGGTGTCTCAAGAAATGGACGAGTTCTTAGAAAGGATGAATGAACCACTTAAGAAGATCCATCTAGATATCGCTGAACTCCACGCTCAATTGGATGGGGAAATCAAAACAGAGAAACATCTAACAGTAGAAGCACTAATTGCAGAACGGGATCTAGATCACCCTCATTTAGAACTACTGGCGGGAAAACCGCCAGAACCATTGGTAGAACAATCATTTGAACATCTTATCGACCTACATCATGTACCACTAGAGCAACCCCACCTTCAAGAAATTAATAAACATCAATACGGAATGCCACCGATTGAACCACTGACGGAACCTCCATTAAAACCACCAATAGTGTCGGTTGCCATTCCCCATTGGCCAGAAACACCGCTTATGACATTGGATGAATCCATGAAATCGCCAGGATATATCCCCTACAACATTTCATCGGGGTAAGTCATACATTTTTTAAAATAATTTTCTTAGATATAACTTTTTGCTAAAAAGTGTCTTAGTATTTTTTTTTATTGTGCAGTTGTACGAGTAGGTACTATCCACTGAAGAGATTAACCAATAGAAGAGTGTAATTGACTTATCTGATATGTCTGAAGTAAGATCAGTATTCCCCTACTTCGAGCGAAAATCGAAAAAAGAATTTTAGATTTTTTTTTAAATTTCTACAAAAGATTTGTAGTCACTTTGTAGCGTCATTATTAATAAATTATGAAAATAAATTGGTTTATATAATTTTTTAAATATGTAAATATCATCATGTTTCGAAAGCAAAGCTTTTGTCATCAGGATAAACAGTACACTGTTTAATGCAGTAGACAGTATACTGTTTATCCTCATGAGAAAAGCTTTGCTTTCGAAACATGTTGATATTTATATATTAAAAATAGTGGTATAAACAAAGTGATTCTTATTAATTTAGATTATTAATTTTATCTTATGTGAATATAAGACATAGATTGTTCTTGGGATTACGAATCTGTTCAGTGGTAGGTACTATTCGTATGAGTAAAAATACAGGATGTCCCATTTTAAAAAGAAATTTGGCGTATTAATTTAATGATAGGTGGATATATAGGTATATATTTCACTCATACATAAAATAATCATTACACCTAGTCCCAAAATGGATCAGTCTGTATACTGAACATATATGTATGTGATGACAAGAGTCGTTATATTAGCTGAATTTCTCATCATTCTATGTAATGTCCGCTGTATGATAATGCGTTGAACTCTTACACTTTTGGTCAACGTAATTATTCCACCATTACATAATGCAAATACACATTAGCGATATTTCTTTTCATAATATTTAAACCGTGTACGTGCACAATAAAATTAATCGAATGCCAATTTTTTTGAGGTGGACTGCACTTTTGGAAATGTATCGGAGAAAATTAATAAAACGATTATTTTCAATCTAACCTTTTTGATAGTGAATACATGTATGGTATAGATATTTTTACTAAGTCATTATACATTTTTGACACCAGTAAGGATCAAGGAATATTAAGTTTTTTTTTTACCTTGCTCCTCCAAAAATTCAATGCGCTTTTATTACAAACACGGACGGAAAAGATTTCGCCGTGTTAACTTTCTCCTCTGTTATTCAGAACTTCAACGATTGTCTTGTTATTACAAATAGTTCCAGTTTTTTTAAACTAAAAAAGTATTTAAAAAAATTAAGTCCCTACTTTACTTGGATTTTTCCCTGACTTGGTTCGGTTTCCCTTATAATGATGCTGTTTTGAAAATATGTACATTATGCACGTATTATTTAATATCGCTATTTTAATTTTTCATAAAATTCAATTTGAATAGTTTATTTTGGTAGTAGTGTTCACATTATGTAATAAGTGTGTACCTATAACATAAAATAGCCAAAATCGTATACAAAACTTCAAAAATTGTTTCCAGATGTGTTTCACGACCGAATGGTATTATTTTCAAAACCACATTAAAAATGCCGTATTTCATTCGCTTACCTTTTCCGTGCCCTATTTATTAATCTTTCAAATTCAGTAAGGTTTTGTGGCGCTTCTGTATACATTTCGTTAAAAATATTGCTGCACTGCACATATGAAATCTCACTACTAATTGGCACTAAATTAACTGAACTATAATATATTAAGCACATGAGATTCTCCCATTTTTCTATTTGAATATTAAAAAAATAAATAAAAAACATGTTTCATGATTCTCACGGTATTAAGCCTCATTGCGCTCTCTCATTATTTTTAAAAATCAACAAAAATATCCTCATTAATTGATAAACTAAAGTTCTTAAAAACTTAAGACAAGATTTTTGTGCATAGCGCAAATGGTAACAATTATTTTTATAAACAATAATTATTAGCCTGAAACACCCATCCAAATTGAAAAAAAAAACCTTTCCGAGCAAAGATAAATGTCGCCGACAGGACTCAAACCTGCACCCTTCTGATGTCCGGTCAGATGCTCTACCGTTGATCTACGTCGGCTTATCGCAAACCCGCCAAGTTAATCAATATATACTAGTGTTTCATTCAATAATTACTGTTTTTATTATATTTTCACCTGTAAACAACCAACTTTATTAGTATGAGAAAGGCTTGTAACGGCTAAATCGGCGACATTTATCTTTGCTCGGAAAGGTTTTTTTCAATTTGGATGAGTGTTTCAGGCTAATAATTATTGTTTATAAAAAAAAATATACTTATAAAACAGTTCATGTAGGTTTCAATAGTAACTTGGGTATTCTAAGTATTCATTATTTAATTTTTTTTAAATACTCTCATTGCACACTAATTCAGGGAGCAATATACCTTCGAAGAATCGAGCTTTAATCGACTGATTGACGATATTGCACAAATGGAAACAGAATACGAAGAACCTGCCATTAAAGAAGGAGAGCCTATGGATAACTCATCTTCAGTAGAAGAAACAGTGGCAGACACAAATGCATGTTTCAAGGACCTGTTTTTTTTTGACGGAGCTACCCTAATGGAGCCTACAAGAATGGAAGAATTAACAGGAATGAAGGAGTACACTGGAGTAGAGAAGCCAACAGGGATGGAGGAGCAAACAGAAGTGGAGGAGCACTCCGGAGTGGAGAAGCCAACAGGGATGGAGGAGCAAACAGAATTGCAGGAGCACACCAGAGTGGAGAAGCCAACAGGGATAAAGGAGCAAACAGAATTGAAGAAGAGAAAAAAAAAAACGGTAACTCAATTATTTGTGACAATATCGAAAAAAGATAAACAAAAAGCGAGGACGCAGAAAGCCAAAAAAGTAAGAAGAGCTAGGAGAGAGTTTCCGGTTGATTCCACGATAGTTTACATAGCCCCGCCTGGTTCAAGATCCTCCGAGAGAGTTAAGGAGAAGATGGAAGATAAATGGTAAGAAAAATACTAAACAATGTTTATTAATGTTTCTTCTTCTTCCCCCTCAAAATGATGCGGTAGCAAAGCGTACTTTCAAAACAAAAGCCATTTCGCAAAATGCTCGTAATTAGACTAACAAAAATAAATTACTAACTTTCTTAGATAGAGACCTTAACACATTCGCTGCTGAAAAATTTTACCTCTAAGAACTGAAATTATTTTTTTGAAGTAAGTACCATTAATATAAAATAAATTAATAAAAGTAGAAATTAATAATCGTTAAAAATCAGTCTTGACCTGTCCTATGTGAACCGTGCTTTATAAATGAGAGAGTGTCAAATGAGCCAGAGACACTGCATACATTTGTTTTGTAAGAACGCGTCAGCTGCATTGTCAGCAGTTGACGTGTTAAAGTAAATGGTTATTTGCAAATAATAAATTTAAAAAAAAATCTTAAATTTGTTTCGAAATCATCCATCTGGTAAAATCTTTGGATAACGTTGCGTCATAAATGCATTTACGTTGGAGGTGATGTACAAATAAATATTAAGTTCCCTCTACAATGACTTTGCGAATAGAAAATCGGTTTGTAGGTATGTGTTTTTACTTTCCACTCGTTTATTTAGGCCTTTGTTCTGTTGCACAAATACGATGTTAAGTCATTTTACGGGCGATGTACTTTTGACAATCAAGACTTGTTTGGACCCGTTAAATTCAGCGTCATGGGAAGGCCATTGTGGTATATCTACCACTACCTACGAACGTATTTGTGTATTTTAGTGGACATAATTTTTTATTGCATCGATTTATAAGGGTCCTATGATTCTATAATATGCAATTCCGCTGGTTTAAATGGGTCCTATAATATGCAATTCCGCTGGTTTAAAAGGGTCCAATGATTCTATAATATGCATTTCCGCTGGTTTAAAAGAGTCCAATGATTCTATAATATGCAATTCTCCTGGTTTAAAAGCAACAAGTTTTGGAAACAATAATTTAAAATGCAATTTTGACTATTTCTAATTTTGAAACTGTCAATTCATGGCGGAATTTCATATTAAAATGAATTTTTTGATTAAAAAACCTTTGTAACTCTTTTCCACTTATTTATTTTCGATCGGATCGGTTTCACCCTATCACGGGCATCCTCAGATTGGTACAATGAATACTAAATCTATGGTATATATAGCATGGATGTCGGGAGTGAGTTCCCTGCATTCTAATATTGTTTTTAATATTTGAAATTTTATTTATTGCTGACGGTACTGTTTATTATGTTTTTAAAAACTACTTTCGGATGGTGTATTACCCACTGGAAGACGGATTACATTGTGTATATTTACTGAATCTATGTTTTTTTTTAAATTATAAAAGTCATTCGTCAGCTTTTATTTGAACAGATGGTTCTTTCTAGTTTTGTTATTTCCCTGTGAATTTCGTCTTGTTTGCTAAGATGAACTTTTATAGCAGTTTTGTCCCATTATAGCAGTTTTGTCCCATTATAGCAGTTTTGTCCCATAGTCACATGAACTACGGATAACCAGGTACATTTATGTTGGGTTTTTAAAATATTTTATTACGTTTAATAGGTACACATCAGGGTAATATCTTCTTAGAGTTCGCCATGAATGTCTGCGACAAAAATTCCCAGATACATTTAATCCTGGTATTTTGCATGTGCTTCCTATTTACATCCATGGTTATATACTATTACTGCATATAAGTAAGGTTATACTATAATGGATATATTAGCGGATAAATAATAAAAACGATATTAGAAAGCAGGGAACTCACTCCCGACATCCATGCTATATATACCATAGATTTAGTATTCATTGTACCAGTCTGAGGATGCCCGTGATAGGGTGAAACCGACCCGGTCGAAAATAAGTAAGTGGAAACAAGTTACAAAGGTTTTTTTAATCAAAAAAATTCATTGTAATTTTGACTCTTGAGTAAAAATTGCTTCCTTTTGATGATATTTATATTCGTATAATGCGCACAAACATTTTTTTGAATGTTTTCTATTCTATTGTCAATGTGGTGGGAGTAAAAGCGATAAAAATATAATTGTTTCCCAACCTACCACATACTGACAACAAAATACATTTTCCACCATTCATTTAACACGACATACATTTTAACACTTTTACTCCGTTTGCATATAATGTTAAACATACGTGTTTGCTACACTTTCCTTTACGTTTTTAGACAAAGTATTTTTCTTCTTTAAACACCGTGTAGACATTTTATACTTCATACTAATGTAAATATGTTTTACAGGATTCGCCATTCCGTGTACCAGTAGTGCAACGTATGAATGATACTTTATTGTTATATTTTTTTCACCCACTCAAAAGAACCGGGTGTCAGCCAAAATTCTGCCGACATCGCAAGATCCACATTCAGAAAGTTTCCCCCCCGGCATTGTGCACACCTGGCGGTGGTGCGGAGTCAACTCTGAAGCAGATTTCTTCAACATGCTTCATTTGGGATGGAGTTGTTGTAACTGTTTCAGGCATTTGGCGGAATACATCAATAATTAGCACTCATCCAGATACCAGAAATATGTAAATAAATAACTGTTCTCATTATTGAGATATTCAACCAAATTCCTGAAACAATTTTTCAAACAGTTTCTTATTTTGGTGTGTGAAATGTCCGGTAGTTTTTTTTAATGTGTTTTCACTTTATTTAAAAACTGAAACTTGAATCTGACATTTTATTAGACATTGGTTGATAATAACTATTAATTTTACAGTATTGAAAACAGAGTACTGAAAATACATTTCTTTTAGTAATTGTTATCTTTTGTCATTGATGTTGACACGCTTAAGTTTGAAATTGAACATAAATGCAACACTGTGTAAAACAATAATTGGTTTAAAAAACTAAAAAAAATTCCTAATGACGATAATTTATTTTTGAGGCTTAGCTTTATATTATAGTTTGTTTTTAGTGCTTACAATATAATATATTACTTAATATAGGCTTTTGCGAAAGCATTTTAAAAATATGTATCTAAAATAAACTGTAATATCAACAAATAACAGTTTCTCATCATTGACAATCTGAAATAATTTTTAATTAAAAATCTCCAAAAACTAGTAAAATAGTTATAAAACCAGAGGTAGAGTTAATACGCAAGAAAACTTTGTATTGCGAAATAGCGAAAAGAACATCTCTTTTAATAACATAAATAATTTAAAAATTCCTTTTTTTTTAGCGATGCAGGATTATATGAAATAAAATAAATATATTGTTTGCTTCATTTTGCCTCTTTTTTCGACTAAGGTATATGACCAGTTTTTTTATAGTAAACCAGTGTTACTCATGAATGATCCTACACATTTAAAAGTTTTTATAAAATTTTATCATAACAGTTTTTGGGACTTTAAGTTTCTTGTTTGATCAAATTTATAATTATCGTATTGAAGTAGATAATATACTCAAATTGTCTCTACAAGAGACTATGTTTAATAAGCGTTATAAATTCATATTACATGGAAAATAGTCTCAATGAGAAATAGAACTGTTAGAATGTCGAAAATGAAATGTGCTTTAAGCTTGAAAGATCGAAGGAATCATTTATTTTACTTTAAGGATATCAGTATGACGAAATAATTCTCTTCTGTTTTGAAAATGACACTGAAAGAATCTTATTTTCGTCATAAGACAGGTTCGAAATGAGAATGTGAAAAATATAAGTATTATGAAATATTTTACTAAAATGATCAGTTTTATAACCTATTTTTTTTTATTTTTTTTTTTATTCATCCAAAGAACATAAATACAAACATGGTAAAATAAAGAAAGAAGCAAAATATGTAGTCCTGCAAAGCGGTCACATGACAGCTTGTCTGCAGGTTCTACAAAGATTAATTAGTCCTAATAGTAATAGTAATATGTATTAATCTTAAATAAAATAGGTACTTACATTTGACGTTAACATTATAGGTACATTAACTTAGCCATTAAGTATACATAGATAAAAATTTAAAGATACAAAGAAAAAATTTAAAGATACAAAGAAAAAATTTAAAGATACAAAGAAAAAATTTAAAGATACATAGCTCATTTAAAATCCATAACTTCATCGATTTCACGCAAAGCCTCTCACTTTCCTCCAATTTATAACTTTCATTAAATTTATTGAAAATCACTGGCACTATGTATTCAAGAGTTCGACCTCCATATTTATTTGAAATTTTTGGAATTTTTAGGCCTCTTCTTTCAGTGAATCTAGTGCTGTGTTTATGCACCAGTGGCTTTTTGTATTGGCTTTCTCCCGCGTTATCTATAATAGTGATGTACCATAGGAGACCTTTTACAGGAAGTAGGCCCTCAGCACCGTATAATATTTTTAAATTTTTTCTTTGTCTGTATATCTTTGGTGTGACAATTTTTTTAACTATCGCAGTTTGTAAATTTTGGACATACTTAATATACGTAAAGCTTGTGTGACCCCAAGTTTAAACTTAAAGATATTTTATAATCATCAAAAGATATACGTGATGATCGTTAAGAATTATTTAATTGACACATGTTTTGGTCATGAATTACATACATTTTAAATGGTAAAACATAAGAAGAAAGCTATCGCCAATCTATCTAACAGAAAGGTGATTATTACTCACAGATCCTACTTTACCACTGTTGGATAGTAAAATGATTATTGTTTTGTACAATATTCGCTCGAAGATAAAATTACTATAAAATTTGTACTTTTATATTTAAGGTAATTCACTTCCTAATATTCGAAGTAAATCGCGCATTCCTTATGCAGGTGGCGAAAATGTAGAGATTCCCGTTTAACACCGCGGTTGCTTGTTTAGATTTACGCAAAAAAAATCGCCAAAATGCGTGTTTCATTTTTATTTTATAATGCTCAGGTATAATTATTAAAGTGTTTTTCGGTCAATACTAAAAAAAAATTTTTTTCCACAACGAACAATAGGACAATATCCTAAAAAGGGTTCGTAAGTAGAACATTTTGTACAACTTACATACTATATTTTTTTCTAGACTTATAAAAATTTCACTAAAAAAATGCTTGGTTAAATGAAAGGCCAAGGTGTGTTCTACTTGCAGTATTTAATTAAATCATCTATGATAGCTCCAAGCCATCCAATTTTTAGACCAAAAACACATTATTTTGCATTACTTCCCATTGCATCGCCCATTATTAAACTGCAAAAAGTCAAAATCTGTTTGGAGAAAATTAATGTTTTGTTTATTCAAGTGTCAAAATATGTTTTATAAAATGTCAAATCTTATTAGTTCTCAATGTTTTTCTGTTCGAAATTGAAGTGCTTGGAACAATGGTCGATTTAAATGGAAACAGATATGTATAAACTGAGAACATTTGGATGTTTAAAGAATTTCAACTGGTTTTTAGACTCTCAAGAAGTCAAATATTTTTATTATTTTCGTTTCTATTTAAAATTTTTGGCATATAGTTTGATAGCCATATTGTAATTATGTTTTTCGGACTTGTTGCAGTTTAATACTAGGCCACCGAGAGAATTGTGAATATTATTTGTAGTTGAATCGTCATAAAAAAAATCCACAGTGAAATTGTGATTCTTTTGCTGTGATTTTTTTTTCTTCCACCTCAGCTACTATATTCCATAAATTAAATAACATATATGTATTTCACGCTATTTTTATTTCTATTATGGACTGGAGAGATATTTTTGAAAGACTGTATTTATTTTTCATTACCCTGCACCATTGTCAATTGTGTTTAAAAATACATTGTTAATATTAGTGAGTAAGAAAATCAAATATTTGATAAATTTGACATCTATCTCTTCAAACCTCTGTATCGTTATATAAACCAATTATGAAATGATAATATCTACCTGTATGGTATAATCTAGTATATTAGAAAATAAAAACATATTTATTATATTTTTATAATAATTTGTAGCAAGTAAGTCTCTTTGATGTGTGTTTAACACAAACTTTAAGATAGTTTTCAAAGTATTCAAAAGTTACCAAAACCTTCCTCAGTTTGTTAAAAAATATATCATTGACCCGTCCCCGTCAAAGTTGCCTGTGAAAACATTGATTTGATTAAAGTGGTTATTAGTGGTGGACGAAGCGGCTCGATGATCCGGATCACTGATCCGGATCACTCACCACAGGTTCGCTGATCCAGCTCGATTGAACGACGGTTCGCGTCTCCCCGCACCATGCCCTCTCCCTCGCTCCCTTGGCCCTCCTAATGACGTCCTTAAGACGCTCTTACACGATACTTTTTTCGTCCAGTTTTCATGTGGATTGTCTTTAAAGAGAGCTCATTTAGTGATCCGGCTCACTAAACCGAGTCGATTCGCCCACCGCTAGACTGGTTATTACTACGAAAATATTTTTACTGCACTGATGTTAATCATGGAAATCAATAACCTAAATTTCAGTTGTAAATACAGTATTTATAAACTTTAGCATTTGTAAAAAAAATTACATTCTGTTGATACTTATTAACTTTCATGTTTGTCTTTAAAAATAATTGGTTAATTGCGATCGTTTTTCCTTCAAATTAACTTAATTTATCAAGGGTCGTATAAATTATGGAGAATTGTTTTATAAATGTTAAAATTGATGTACGTTGATATTTTTTTTAGTTTCATGTAGAGATAATAGAACAGTTCAGTAATTGAAATGAATACATTAATAAATTATTTGTTGTACTGTGTCGTCATACAGCATAAGCATCCAGTTTTGAAAAATGGTTCCCATTCGATTTGTTCGAGAAACATAAAATTCAGAAGAGAAATTTAAAATGTTACGACACCTGGATTTAAAATAAAACCTTAAGCCAAATATAAAGTCCAAAGTATTTGTTGTCAAAACCACCACTTCCGATTTTCTAAAAAAAATGTCTATAAATATTTTCTGATCTTTTAAACATTGTTTTATCTCCCCGTAGTGCAATGCTAGTAGAGGAATATTGTTTTCATTGAAAAACAAATCTTGTATGTGGCTAGTCATATGGATGCTGCTTGAAGTGTTCCCATTAAAGCTATCCTTATATAAGAACTTATATATCCTTAAACGAGAATTTACATATCCTTTTATAAGAACTAATATATCATGAATATCCTTTATAAGAACACGTTGTAAATGCAAATGATTGAATTGTTAGATTAAGTCACTTTTTTTTTATGGTCTAATATTCATTATATACAGTGAGAACTTATACCGGCTAAGCCACTGCAGGCACTTGTCAGCAGGAGTTTATTTCAAAAATATAATATAACACAACAATACATTACAATCGCCATACAAATGTAGGGCAAAATTATTATATTTAGGCGCATGCGTGTTGTGATCAATGTACACTATATTATATAAATATATCTGTTATTAGAATGCGTTAAAAGTAATGCACTTCAAATCTGTGGATATTGATTGATAAAAAAATGTAATATTAAACAAAATGGCTTTTTGGTTCGCCTTCTCAATACATTTCAAATGTCAAAGAATAAAAAAAAGTAAGAGTCCACCCGAAAAGTCCCACCTATTTCCTGCAAAAAAAAACAATTATATTTAATTCTTACTTTACAGAAATAATCTATTTATAGAATATAACAGTGTGTATTAGAATAAAAAGAGCGTTCACAAACAATAAGAAAACATTGTTTTTCTTATTGCATGGCCACTAATTTTAATATTTTTTTTATTAGTATTAAATTTAATCTATCTCTTATTCACATATAAATATATTTTTCTGAGCCTTTGAGGCATAAAACATCAAATTAAATTTTACCAAAAATGACATGAACAATCTTTTTCTTCTCTACCTGGGTGCAATTTACAATCTTATTTATAACAACGCTCAGCAGAATAGTATCCGTTTCGTTCAGGGGCATGTAACAGTGTGGACATCTAGTCATCATCCATTATGTTATTTAAAAAAAGTCTATGACATTGTATCAACAATATCCGCAAAATTAATCTTATTTATGAATAATATTTATGAACCAACCTTTTTACACTGGCAAGATTTTAAAATTACGCGATGTCCAACGTCTCCTAGGTGCAGATTTGAGGTAGCCAATTCTTTAACATACAAACCATAAAACGATGTAATTAAAATGTGTCAAATTTTTTTCAAATCCATAACTGTATACATTCCAAATCAATTATTATGAACCCGATATATTTTAATGTAATGTCAAAATATTAAAGAAATAAAACTGTTTTATCTCTAATAATTTTTATGATTTACTACTACCTGTTTCCAAAATAAAGTTTATAAAAATAATTAGTCTCGGTATAAATATTGAGTAGCTACCAACAATTTTTTTAAAATTATTGTATACGGTTATTAACTAATTAGGTAAGTAACTAACTAACCATCATGTCGTTTCGTACGTAAAGTGGACGAACCGCCAAACAACTCGATCTTGGCATACACTTCTTGCTGCATTCACATTGTTACGTAACACAATTAGGAGAATCTAGTCGTTGGAAGAATAATACTTCTAACCGCTAGTTAAATAAAGATACACCTAGCGGCTCGTCTGCGCTCCAACTAATAATGGCACGTTTCCGCCGGCCATCATTGTTCTTGACCAGCCCTGGCCAACCCAAAAAGCACCCCGGGCCGCATTGACGATCTAAAATTTTCCAAGGGCCGCTCATACAGACATTATACAAAAGTAATGACATTTTTTTTTATCACAACAAATGGTATACTTAATTCTTTGATTTTAAAGACATTCTGAAGTACCCGATACTTAAAAAATATATATTTCTTCATACATGACCGCGGGCCGCACGTATAGGCGCAGCGGGCCGCGGGTTGGCCAGGGCTGTTCTTGATCAATGAGACAAGGTACGGGACATAGCTTCCGGCCGCCATTACGACGTGGGCTCGCTAAGCGATGACCAGACACGTAGTTGACAGGTGCGTGCGACGTGCCTTGGGCACGTGGTCGCCCGTTATTGCATTAGTACATTATAAACGCCTTGCTACCTCTGCATTGCACCGAAATATTAAAGTTCAATAACTTGCTGCGTCCTGCCTGCAATTGTATGTGTGTAATTCAGAGTCCCTAGTCATCACACTGTTACACTGAAGGAATTGTGGCTACTGTCGCCGTCCGCCCATGTAAGTAGATTTGAATCCACCCTCTTGTATATGTTGTTAATAACTGTGCCCTTTGAATAACATGTCCGGTTGGAGATTCACCAGAGAGAGATTATCCAGAAGATTAGAGTATGATCAGATCCCTAGAATTCGAAACTCCGTATGTGATTACTTGTAAATGTTGTCCTGTAAATAAACACTGACAAGAAAGCACACATCTCTCATTCGAGTAGTTAGTTACCTTTCCCCGATATAAGGCTACGGCTGGCCTTCGACTTTGAGATAAGAGATGAGATGCCTTTACCAGCTGAGCTAACCACGGTGGAACCTGAGATCAGCCCTGCTTCTGGCCTCGAGGTGAGTTGAACTGTCTTCCTTTCTCATCACTGGCGGCCAACGTGGATGTTGTCTGATCCTTTTTCTTCCTTTCTTAACACTGTCGCCCACGTGGGTGGTTCTCATCACTGGAGCCATAACGTGGGGACCCATCTTCTCCCCCTTTTCTTCCTTTCTTAACAACATTCATACATATCAAATGAAAAACATATATCTTATTTTTTTCTAATATAGTTAGTCAACATCAGAGCGCCCAGGTTAGCAACACAATTTCATTTTGTTTATTTGGATACATTGTAAGCTATTGCGCTGCGCAGGCCGTGGCTCGCTGAATGAACATAGAAAGGATACAATAATATCGTCAAGGTCGCAGTCGCATGAAAAATATTGAAAAGTAGGTAGGTACCTAATTACAACCATAATATGTACAGGTTTGAAAAATTTTATATTCCACAAACCTAATTAGTTGAAATATAAAAAAATATATTAATACGGCAATATCAGTGTGTCCTTGTCCTTTAAATTTCTTCTTTACATTCAATTTTTTTTCGCATACGAGTTTGTATTAAAAAAATGGGCCGAAACAACATAATTCGATCACATTTTGTAAATTAAAATTTTTAATCTATGAATTATGTTTGTTTTATTTGGATTAAACGTCTAATAAATGGGTATCATAATACATACCCTTCAGGGATACAAAAATTCCTTGCTTGCAAAGAGTTAAATAATGAAAAGGTTTAAACATAAAATTGTCTTAAAATATGATGTGGAATTATCTTTTTCGGAAAGTACCTCTAATTTCTGAAGACCGTTTGGTTGAAGTAAAAATTATGCACTTCGACCATTGTGCTTGTATCGGATGAGGTCGTTAGGGAAATAGAAAACGATGACATTCTTTTATTTTTCTCAACGCTTGCAAGTGAACGTACACCGGCGAACAGTGTTACTCCTACGAGTGTGTATTGGATAATGACGACGGACGGGCTTTTTTTTTTTTTGATTTTATGGATTCTTTCGTAATCCTCTAACTAACTAGGGCTTTGCAATACCCCTCATGATCTAGCTGACTATTACTGCGGCTCTTTGGCCTTATTACTATTACCATCTGATGGTTGTATTTACTTGACTGAGTTTATTTTACATTACGTGTATTTTTAGGGAAAAGATCTTAACTGGATAAAAAACCCTAAACAAAGAAAAAGAGAAAAAATCAAACATTTAGTTCTGAACTATTTACTCAGTTTTATCTTTTAGATTTTACTGAAGTTAAATATTTTATTTGTAGGCTGCCTTCTCGACGACGGACAGGCATTTTTTTTTTTCATTTCCTAGTTTCTTATTAGTCATTAAGTGACGAAACATTTAAAGTTACTGTCTCTAAATTTACATGTTCTTTATACAAATAGAACGGCGTCTTTGCGCCTCACACTTTTCACCGCATGATGGTAGTTTTAAATATTACCTGACCGTTATTGTCAATTGCGTCTTGTGATCTCTGTAGGGAAAAATCTGTTTATAAAAACCCTACTAAATTGCATGTTTTGCGTCATCATCGGCAGTCCGAGCAGCACCAGCATCAGCACCTTGGCATATATACATACGTGTCTGTTTGTGTTATGTGAGGAGGGGAGAGGGTGTCGGCTATGGCCTTTTTGTTGGAGTTCCTCCGCATTCGCCTTTGGAAATAAGGAAAACCATAGAAAACCTTATTCAGGAGGAAGCGCCCGATGTTCCCAAGAACGAGTTCGGACTTCAGTGATCTCGGCCTTGAGATCCTGCGTTTTGTAATGTGTGTGTGTATGTCTGTTTTTGTGTAGATATATACGTGTATGGGAGATTATGAATAGACGTACTTATATAAATATGAAGCTAAATAGAAATAAATAATTATCTATATACGTACATATAAGTATATATTAATATTGTATTTGGGTGGGATTCTGGAATTGGGAGGGACTTACCGCTCGCTCATTCGTTCGGATCATGCCACGTGCGGTCGTGATTCATGAGAATGTGTTTTGGAAGTCTGTGTTTGTATTTGAAAGTGAAGTCGCTAGGCGATGTGTATTGTCCGAGCTCTCGAATTAGTGTATTTTTGCTGTTTTTCAGTGAGTTGTAGAAACGCTCGGACAACTTGTGTGCGTGTTCGTACAAGGTAGGTATTTTTTGTGTTTTGTGTAGTGTTTTGAGGTTTGTTCTGATTCTGGTGTTGTATGTGATTTTAATACAGTGATTTTGTAGTGTTTGGAGATTGGTGTGTACTGAATTTGAAATGTTGCTCCACACGGGGAAAGCGTAAGTAATTAACGGACGAATGAGCGAGTAGTAGATGAGGAGTTTGGTTCTGGGAGGTAGCGAACTTCGTCTGCAGAATATCGGCCGCATTGCGCCGATCGCTTTTCTAGCCTTCGTGTGCGCTTTTATCACGTGGGATTTCCAATTTAGCCGCGAGTCCATTGTGAGTCCCAAGTATACCACTTCTTCCTTCCATTCGATCTGCTGTCCTCCCATTTCGAGCTTGACGTCAGGTTGTCGATTTTTCCTTTTTCTTGTAAAGGCTATGGCTTCCGTTTTCGTCTCGTTTAGCTTCATGCGCCATTTTTTATAATATTCCACCAGGGCGTCGAGCGCCCGCTGTAGGTATATGGCCGCCATGTTTGGATCTCTCGAGGAAACGTATAGCTTGACGTCATCGGCGAACGTAGACTGCTTACATCTCTCGTCTCGGGGGATGTCGTATGTGAATATGTTGAAGAGATGCGGTCCGAGGAGACTTCCCTGCGGCACGCCTTTAGGTATTCCACGTGATGAAGAGAAGACATTCCTTATGAGCACTCTGAATGGCCTATTTTTTAGATAATCATGTATCAGTCTAGTTAGGTATACGGGCGTGTCAGTGCGGTGAAGTTTGTGCACGAGCCCCTGTGTCCAGACAGTGTCAAACGCCTTCTCTAGGTCCAAAAGCGCTGCAACAGTGATGCGATCTTCGTTGAATCTGCGCGTGATGAATTCCGCTACTCGGGTCAGTTGGTGGGTGGTGGAGTGCTTCTTTCTGAATCCGAACTGCTCGTCTGGTAGAGTGTTTGTGTTTTCGTGATGTGGAGTGAGCCGGTTGAGTATTATTTGTTCAAATACCTTGCTCATGGTCGGTAGCAAACTTATCGGGCGATAGTTTGTTGGCTTCGTTCTGTCCTTGTTTGGCTTGTTAAACGGAAGTACGGTTGCCGATTTCCATATCTGGGGAAAATGTCCGACCATGAAACAGGCGTTGAACAATTTTGTCATGTGTATGATGGCTTTTTGAGGGAGATGTTTGAGTAGAATGTTGTGTATTTGATCGCTTCCCGGCGCTTTGTTCGTCTTTAATCTCTTTATCGTGACGGCTATCTCGCTCGGCGTGGTGAAGTTGATGTCGGCTACGCTCGTTTGCTCGGCTCGTTCGAGTTCTCGTAGGCTTTCGGCTACGATGTTATCCGTCTCGGGGTCGCTTATCCCGTCCGTAGCTCTGTATGCTTTCTCGAACCCGTCTGCGAGCGCGTCTGCCTTTTCTTCGTGGGACAGGGCTAGGCCTGAGCCGTCTATTTTCGTGAGCGGAGGGATCGCGTTGTCTTGATGTCTCAGAGCTTTCGCCATTTTCCATAGGGAATTATCTCGTGGAGTCAGCGATTCGACTTTCTTTGTCCATTGTAGGCGTTTCAGCTCCGAGATTTGTCGCTTGATTTCTCGCTCGAGAGTGGTGTAGGCGGTTTTTGCATATCCGTCCCGCGTCCGCTGATAGATCCGTCGCAGTCGATTTTTTTCTTTGATGAGATTTAGAGCGTCTTCGGGAAGTTTGATCGTGTATGTGTGTGCTTCTTTGTGTGGAATGTACCTATCCTGTGCGTGTTGTATGATTTCTGTGAGAGTGCGCGCGGCCGCATCTATTTCTTCTCTTGTTTGAAACGTGCTCGAGGTCAGGTGGATCTGTTCATTGATTTCCGATTTAAATCCGGTCCAATCGGCGTCTTTGTAGTTGCGTTGTTTCCTTTTTGTTCTCGCAGTTGTTCCTCCTACAGTGAAGCTCACCGGTAGATGGTCAGACGGCAGTTCGTCGAGCGTGTGTATTGCCGAGATCGTATTGGCATTTTTCACGAGCACAATGTCCAGCGTGCTGGGATATTTCGCTCTTATCGAATAGTATGTCGGTCTGTCCGGTGCCATTATCGAATAGTTATTCGTCTCCATGTGCTTGAATAGCGTTTTTCCATTCGTGTTGCCTATGTAGTTATTCCAAAAGTTGTGTTTTGCGTTTAGATCGCATCCCACTACAACTTTGGGTCCCATCTTCATCAGGGCGCTTAGATCTTCTCGTTTGAGTTTTTCGCCGTTCGGGCAGTAGGCGGCGATGAATATGTGCGCTCTATCCTCTATGTTGACTTCGATTACTGTAGCTTCTGTAGTTTTCAACTTGGGAGTAGGAATTCTCGTGGCTATTATGGATTGGTTAACGAGTATGGCCGTGCCGCCCCCGTTATTTTCTTCTCGGTCGTCTCTGAATATCTCGAAGCCGGGCACTCTCAGATGGATGTCTTGTTTTAAATGTGTTTCAGTAATGAGTATTATGTCTGTGTTTGTGTTTTTGACCAGGACGAGCAGTTCATCTGTCTTGAAGCGGATGCTGCGGGCGTTCCACAGGAGGATCTTCACGGCCCCGTGCTCAGCCATCGAGCGTGGACGTGATCAGCTCCATCAAGATGACGAGCTTCTCCGTTCGTGAAATGCACCGAGCCAGCTGCGAGCGGACGCGGAGGAGGCCTTGGAGGAGGGACATTATGTCCAGGTCGTCTTCGGCTTGTGGTGAGGATTCTTGAGCCGGCGGCGGGCGCTCTGGCTGTTGACGTGGTGTTGGGATGGGGCCGGCTGTCTGCTGGCGTGCTGCTGGCGTGGGGCCGGCTGTGCCTGCCGCTATGTTCGCCCATGAGCGTCCGTCCGTCCTTGTCGCACTTGCTGCGTGAGGAGGCGGCCTGCTAGATCGCTGGGCGGTGTTGGTGCGCGGCTGAAGAGTCGCCACGTACGCCACGCGCTTCGGGCATTCGCGATAGTTCGCCGGGTGCGGACCTCCGCAGTTGCAGCATGCGGCGGGCTCGTCCCTGGTCGTCTTGGGGCACTCTGAGGATGCGTGCTCCAGCAGGCATTTCACACATCTCGCCGTGTGTGAACAATTCCTCGAGCCATGGCCGAACCCCTGGCATCGGTAGCACTGGGTGCCGTGCTGCAGGTGCTTGCTGCGGTACTTCTGCAGCCTAATCCTGCAGTGGCACAGGTACTTGATGGAGGCCCTCAGCCTCCCCATGTCCACTTCCTTATTGAAGTGGGCCAAGTAAAGCGGGTATTCTGCGGATGCCGCCGTCATCCTCACCACTCTTATGGCCGGGTAGCCTTGGCTCTCAAGGTCTTCTTTGATGTGGTCGATGTCCACATCGGGTAGGCCCTTGATAACCGACTTCTTGGTCTTCTCGGCCTCCGCCGTGAAGGTGTGGAAGCTTGCTGCTCCCGCACGTAGTCCGTTTGTGAGGGCCCGGTGGTCCTCCATCGAGCGCACGAAGATGTTCGCCGTGCCGCCCCTATTGTAACGAATATTAAAAATCTTACCCGGTCCGAGGTGGTTCTGTATGCTCGTGGTGATCTGCAGGTGCGTCATGGCACCCAAGGTCATCACCACTGGGGGTACTCGATCCCTCCTTGCTGCTTCACCTGCGGAGGGAGAAGAGAAATTAGTATTTGCGCGCTTAGTGCGCGGCGCGCCGCCGCCCTCGCTCACCTCGGGTAGGCCTGAGAAGCGATTATCGCAACCCTACCGTGGCTGCAATCTCCGCGTTCGGTGAGTGGGGCCGCTTGATAGGGTTGGTTGGGTGGCGCCAGCCGTCGCCTAGTGGGGGGAAGGTCTCCATAGCCGCCCCTGGTCTTGATGGGGGCTTATACGAGGATGCTGGTCCTGGTGGTGCGCGGTGGGGGGCTGATGACGGCCCCGCCGTGGGCTGGTGTTCGGCCGCAGTCTGGGGCATCTCTTCTTGTTTTTCTGCACCTGTGGAAGGTGTCCTCCTCAGGAACTGGACGGTGTCGGTATTGGGCAGCAGGCGATACAGGGCCGACTGCCTGTACCTCGCCTTCAGTGGGGGGCTCGAACGTCGGTCGATTGCGGGTGGCGCCAGTCTGAATAGTCGTTAATATGCACGGGGGAAGATTGCCTTAACAAAGGCAGTTTTGGTGGCGCGGACAGGCGAAGGCACTATAATACTTTCGTTCCCCAATGATACCGTGTCCCGGCTCCAACGCTGAATTGTGGGACCGCCTTTCACATTTGATAATATTACAATTGTATGTTTGTTTAAGTTTAAATCTAGATTACGGGAGTTCGGAAACATATATGGAAAAATAAATGATTTTAAGAAATAGGCCGGGCTCCTTTTAAACATAATTAGTAATTATAACTAACTAACTAACTAACCATCACGCCGTTTCCCCGCAGGGGTAGGCAGAGAGGACGGACCGCCAAACAACTCGATCTTGGCATACACTTCTTGCTTCATTCACATTCATACATCGTCTCATACATTCTCTTCTATTATTCCGACTTCTGACATGGCCCGACTCAAGTATTTGATTCACTTGATCGTGCCATGTCTTCCTCGGACGTCCCCGGCTTCTTCTTCCATTCATATTCAGTCCTTTCTTCGTTCATTCGCTCCACATGCCCAAACCATCTAAGCGTCCCTTTCTTAATCTTACTCATTACGCTTACAGCCTTGCATTCTTTACGAATTTCAATATTTTTCACACGATCATACATGGGTTTACCACACATTCGTCTCAGAGATCTCATTTCTACGGCATTCAGTTTACTTTCCTCCTTCTTCTGCCAATTCCATGCCATACATCATGTAATAATAACACAATGTATATTTAGAGTTTTTAATTGTATTAAAGATTTCCCTGAATATGTTTGGGCCGGGGACCCGTTGATCCCTTTATATAATTTATACCTAAATAAACGTGCACAAAAGAAGTAGTTTGGGTCAGAGAATAGAACGTAGATGGAGGCATTACATAGGTATTTGGAGCACCCATTGCCGAGAGGGCGATGACTTGCTCACGCGACACAAAATCGCCCGCCATTGGCGCCGAGTTTGGAACAGCTCAGCGTCTTAGTATAAATACTAGTAGGCATTCACGGGCAACCACATTTCAAATAAAATCCTGAAATATCTTCCTAAAAGGGGCATCTGCACCCTGACTGCAATCTGCAACGCAGCACTTTGGCTGCGTTGCTTTCCAAAGGCCTTTAAACAAGCTGACGTAATTTTAATTCCAAAACCGGGCAAGGATCCATTATTAACGGAGAATCACAGGCCAATAAGTCTTCTTTCCTGCCTAGGTAAGGTCCTGGAAAAAGTAATTCTCATACGTTTAAACGCATTCACTTAGGATAGTAAATTCTTGCCAGACTTCCAGCACGGTTTTCGAGCAGGTGATTCTACCACTCATCAACTTCTCCGTGTCGTGGAACATATCACGGAGAGCTTCAATATTATGAAAAAAAACAGTAATCCTCTCTCTAGACGTCAGTAAAGCCTTCGACAAAGTCTGGCATAACGGCCTAATATACAAAATGTACTCTCTAGGTTACCCGCTTAGAATCATTCAATTAATAAATAGTTACCTAAGAGAGCGTTCATTCAAAGTAAAAATAGACAATATTCTCTCCACTATACGGCCCCTTTCAGCCGGGGTCCCTCAAGGCAGTCAGCTATCTCCATCATTATATAATATCTACTCTAGTGACATTCCGAAACCGATAAATAGTAACATTAAAAACGGCCTCCAAATATTAAACTGGTTGGAGAAAAAGTTCCTTGGGAAAAATCAATCAAATATCTCGGTGTAATACTAGATTCAAAGTTAACTTGGAATAAACACGTAACCGGAAAATTAAAATCAGCTAGTAGATACTTGTCTGCACTCTACCCGATGACGGACAAAAAAAGTCGTTTATCAACGGACAACAAATTACTTTTATACAAAACAACCATCAGTCTTTGCTTCACTTGGGGGGTATGCCGCCGTCACTAGCATCAAAAAATTGCAAACCTTCCAAAATAAAGTCATCAGACTTGCGCTATCAGCGCCAAAATGGTGTAGAGTTTCTACTATCCATAATGATTCCAACATTCCGTTGATAAAAGATTTTATTGTCACCTAGGCAACTAAGTTCTATGGTGGCCTGGCAGGCCACCCTAATCCTACAATAAATTCTCTCGCTATATTTAGCTATATTTATGATGAAAATTTTAAGTATAAAAAACCAAAAATAGTCCTCCACAAGGAGTGAATCCCCTGCCCACATTTGTAGCGTATAGTTTTATAAGTTCTAAATTCCAACAAAACCAAAAATTAAACTCATGCAAAGCATCTTAGAAAATCTTTTTATAATTATGTTAGAGTCAGTAAACTCATGTTTAGGTACTCTGTGAACAAAATAAATTCAAAGTCAAAAAGGGCAAACCACTCTTGTTTGAAACCTCGTCCCGCACTCATCACTTTTACGACTCCGCGCTCTGACTCACAGCTTATACTTCGAATATTGTTTTACTTGCTACGCCCTTGGACAACCGACATAGCAGAGTTCACCAATTGACGAAAGTAGTCCGCACAGAATATATCCTACTTACGACGGGACTGCATTCTGGCGGCTACCTGAACCCGGCTACTGAAATACTGAAGCTGCAGACGAGTAGCGGCCACCACAATGACTTGACCGGCCCCTATTTTCACAGTCTATGTATCGGACCCCGAAACGTCCGATTTAGTGCCTTTTAAAACTTATTTTAATTTTTATATGAGCTTATATCTCAGTGTTCTTATTTGAATCCTTTTAAACAATCGCCGAGTCCTCAATTGTTTCTACTATTAAATATCAGACTTTTATTTAAATATGATACCACACGAGAGTCCCTGCTGCTCCCAACCGTCTGGAGCCAGTGAGATTATGGCATTCCCAATTGAGGTATGTTGTGAGGCCGAAGGTATTGAGGAGGGGAAGAAGGAGGTTGGGGAAGTACCTAGCTATTCAGATATAGACACAAAACATGGCTAAAGCCATTTCAAGCAACGTTTAGATTCTGAATGGTGGTCTTTCACCAGGGCGATACCGAGAGTATATACCACTCCAGAACGTACCGCAAATATATTACATATTATTTTAATTTAATAAATTGTGATATAACACAATTTAATCAAATGAAATTTGATTTGAACCCGCGAACTCCGGATTTGTATCCGAGGATCGTAATCACTCAACTACTTACCAATTGCGTGGTTGGCCGGATCGGGAGAGGTCGATTGAAGGAGACCCCTTGACTTCTCTATCCGGACTCTCGACTCCATTGCCTTGTACCGCAGTGGGATGTAAGGATTAATATGTCCACCACTTCTAGACACACTGACCCCCAAATTCCTACTCACCCTTCATACCTTTTTATTTCCCAGAACTTCCTTTCACTTTCCTTTAAAGATTCTCCATACATCATCCCCAAAGATGACATAGGCCCCGAGGAAATTTTTTTTATCAAGGACCTTTTGCGTGGATTTATTATTTAAAAAAAATGGGATAAGGTAAGGATATAATATCGTCAAGGAAAGTATCAAAGGTCGCAGTTAACTGAGGAAAAACTCGGAGAAAATTAAAGGAGGAAATAATAAGAAGGTGATAAGAAAGGTATATGTATAAAATATAAGTGTGGTCCTTCGATGAACTGAAAATGATCAGAAAATTAAATCTTTTTCATTATTTAAAAATGTAGAGCCGATGAACGACGATAAACAAGTGTAATGAGAATATATGACTCGAAAGCGAGTCGTAGAAGAAATCGGGAACGCCCGATGTCATGTCAAGAGTCGGAATAATAGAAGAGAATGCACTAATGTGATTGTCGCAAGGAGTTTGTGCTAAGACAGATTTATCTGTTTATTTATATATTTATTATGAAAAAAAATCAGATTAAATAAAAGAAAACAAAAGTGACGGTTCATCCTCTTTGCCTTACACCTGCAGAGAAACCGCATGATGAGTATTTAGTTAGAGTTAAAATGGATAATTTAAAAAAAAATTTGAATACGCCGAAAGTAGTTAAATATTATAATCTAAAGCAATTTCCAAGCGAAAAATAATATGACTTTGAACTTATAAATCAATTGGAAAACATTTTTACAGTTTATTGAATCTATTGAACCCCGGCATAAAGATAGTGGGAGATGCTTCTCAACCCGGTAAAAGTAATTGGGAATGTTGGCAATATCAATCTTTCCCTGTAGACGCGGAATACCGATATTGGATTTCATTCCTGTAAACTTACTTAAAGAACGATGTAAAGTGCTAGGAAGCTTTCTGATTTTCTCCGGTAATATTGATATTATTAGTTAAGTAAACTTAATGTTTTTGCTTTGGTAGGCAATTTTTTGTTGTTGTTAACGAATGCAATATTCCAGAAAACATGTGGTTGAGACGATTTGGGTCTAATTCCGCTGACAAGGCTAAAACATTGATTTCTAAATTATTTCTTTTTATGATGGAATATAAAAAACAATTAGGTTTTTACTAAAATGACAAAAAGTCACGACAAACTAATTCTCGGTAGTTTTTCAACGGGTGCTTTTTACATTAAAAATCTTATAGATAGTTACAGATATTGAAAGCAAAATATATCAAAATACGAATAACTACAATAAAACTTTAAAATATTAGCCAATAACTTGGTCTAGTAATAATAAAAATATAAGACAAAGCCCATAAAAATAAAATAAAATAACATAACATTGAGAAAAACAACAATCAGAAATATAGATATAATAATCTAATACAAACTATTTATTTCAGTAATTACCAACATATTTCAATTTATGTAGGTTCTACCGTTATTTGTTCATATTTTTTGTACCCACGCTTAGATACGATTCGTCCTGTGTGCTCCAGTTTGTGGTGAAATAACATTTTGTTCCAGCCGATTGCTCTTACCGAATGCATTTTGAGACTCTGATAAAAGTATTAAAGGTTAAGCCTTTATGAGCAAATAATTCAACAAATGAATTTTGCACTGATTGAAGTTGCTGTGTTATAGGAAAGTCTCCAAACTATAATTCCATAGATTCTCCCAAAGAGAAAAAAAAATTAGAAATGTACAGATTGGAAAATACTATTTTAGTTTATGTAATTTACTAATAACAAATTGCTGTCAGTCTCTATACACTTCTCTGTAAAAAATAGCCGTTGTGTCACCTCAATAAATCTGATGCAGCATTCCACCTAACAAATTTTATTTAAATGTACTTTTAAATCTTTCGGCGGACTCTAAACCTCGCAAATCACCGCACTGGTTCGAATTCGCCAAAAAGAATTATATTAAATTTCATAACTGGTGCGGCCGGTCCAAATTCGTGAATACCAAGGATCAGTTCACGAGGTGACTCTGACTAAAAATCGCTAACACTGACACTGATGCCATAGGTATACAGTAAAAATACTAGGTAGAGATCTCCCACCATAGCTCCGCAGTAACATCCCTTGTGTTAGATGCTTTGGATATGTCTTTTATTGTAGCGAAATGATGAATCCCTATTATACTATAATCGTGATAATTTGGCCCAAATTTCTGCTTACAATCCGAACTAAAACTTCAGTTACTCGTGGGTCAAATTTGGGAAAGTCATGTTCAAAGGGAAAAAAAATAATCCTCAACAAAATAACAGGTTCTAAAGTATCGGAGAGCCTTCCCCTCCTACTTCGAATGATTGATACCTATGCATATAGTAACTTTTATTACACAATGCTCGTATTGACGGAAGTCTGTGCTTTTAATTTCATCTTTGCGTGAACTAAAATAGTTGTGTTTTCTAAGAACATATCGCAGAGTGTTTTGACTGGCCGAGTTAACAAACTGGATAAATTGGTTGTAAAATAGTTATGCAGAAATTTCTCCCCGTTGATCGAAGGTGCGATCGGAAAAATTAACCGTATGCCAGGTTTTGGAAATTCTCCAGATGTGGTCGCTTTTAGATCTATTGAAAATTCTCTTCAACTTTAGGATTTGGGGTACGGGGATACTTTTGTATTTAAACGTTATATTTTTAGGCACTGTATTGTTGGAAATTTTTGTTTATATTTTTATGCAGAGTAAGAGCCATGACTATCGAATTATTTTGCGATATAATGTGACTAATTATAATGTACATAACTATGCAGTATAATGGAGCAAAAAAAAAACAAATTAAATGATAAAACCATAACGTTTTCTCAATGTTAAACAAGTTGTGAGAATCATTAAAAAAATGATTTTTAATGAAATTTTTTGCAGACTTTTTGCTAGAGTGCATGCTACTAAATATAAACAAGAACCATAATATGGTGCAATCATCAGTATCTTGTGGAATAATCGGATGGGGGGGAATATATAATACTTACCTTAAACCACTTGAAACATTGCAAAAATTAATACTAAAAATAATGTTACACAAAGAAAGTACTTTCCCCTCCATGCAATTATTCCATGAGGCTGAACTGTTAGATATAAGAAAAAATTATTGTCTACAGTGCCTAAAATATGTATTTTCAAGAAAAAAACTATTCCCAAAAAATGAAAATCGTTCTAGTAACAGGATAAATAACGTACTTGAAGTACCTTTGTGTAAAACTAGGCTTGCGCAGAGACATGCTTTTTTATTGCTCCTAAAATTTTTAATTTTCTATGTACAGAATGTAAGTGTCCAAACATATTATCTTTAAACACATACAAAAATGAAATAAAAAACTGGATTAAAACCAAAGATATCAACCCTTTCCTGCTATAACTGTATATTTTCCCCACTTTTCTTTCTTTGTTTTTCGATTTGTTTTCTTATCTAACTTAAAATCTTTTATTTAACTAACCTTCAACATCCATGTATTAATACAATTAAATCAATATAGTGCAACTAACTGATACCAGGTATACCCACGCACTGGCCTTGCCTATGTGGGAATTTTTGTTTTATATGCATTACTCATATGTTGTTCAGATGTATTTATAATTTAATGTTAAAAAAAAAAAAACAACAACAAAATGTTTATAATCATTGTACCTTATTTGTGTGAATGTATGTTAAAAAAAAAGAATTATTGAATAAAAAAAATAATACTTTAAAAAATATACAACATAAAAGCATGCTATAGAAAATTTGATAAACAATTCCCCGTAAATGCACTTCCATAATTTCATTATTATCTACATGAATTCGCTTCGGATTTAACAACGTTAAAATAATGCCCCCTCGATATAGACATGGTGAAGTCCGTTATTAGTCGAGGGGGCTTTTGACCGATGGATTCTCCCCACACGGATGGCCAAGTGATTTCAATTTGTACTTCTCCTTCCAACCAATTTTACAAAGCCGTGGTTATTTTGAAAGTGCTTCTGATAGAACCGTTTGTGCAATAAAGTACTTTTAAAACAAAGGTTTATCGTGTTATATTAAATTTACATGAGTATCAACAATATCATACACACGGTGTGGAATGTGTGTTGTGGCGATGTTAATGCAAATTTTTCTTTCATTTTTATATTACAAATCATCTCTGCCTGCAACGATACAACACTGGCGTAAAATGTATATACCTACGAATATATATATAAATATTATACATCAAAGTATATTTTTTTTATACATTTATATTTACTCCACCTCATACCACCTCTGGGGATGCTGAGTGAAAGGTATGTTAATATAGGGTATATGCCGGCATCCATGGTCGAGGGGTAAGGCTCTCGACTACAAATCCGAAGGTCGCAAGTAAATTTTATTTGTTTAAATTGTGTTATATCACAATTTATTCATTTAAAATAATATGTAATATATTTGCGGCACGTTCCAGAGTGGTAGATACTGTCAGTATCGCCCTGGTGAAAGATCACCATTCAGAATGTAAACGTTGCTTGAAATGATTTTAGCCGTGTTTTGTGTCCAGATCTGAATAGCTAGGTACTTCCCCAACCTCCCAGGGGTAAGGCACTCGACTACGAATCCGAAGGTCGCTGGTTCAAATCCCGGCGTGCGCAAGTAAAACTTATTTAATTAATTTGTGTTGTTTCACAATTAATTAATTTAAAAATAATATATTTGCGCACGTTGTAGAGTGGAAGATTCTCTAAGTATCGCCCTGGTGAAAGACCGTCATTCAGAATCGAAACGTTGCTTGAAATGGCTTTTAACCGTGTTTGGTGATCAGCTCCGAATAGCCAGGTATTTCCCCACCTTCCTCTTACCCTTCTCCTTCCCCTCCCCAATACCTTCAGCCTCACAACATTCCCCAATTGGGGATGCCACAGTCACACTGGCTCCAGACGGTTGGGAGCAGATGGGAGTTTTCTGCGGTATTAATATAAAAAAATTGAGGTGATTTTTCACAAAAACGACGCTATACAAAACATCCAATTATTGTAATTATAATTTCTTCAAACGATTGGTTTTCACTTTGTGGCGTCATTATTATTAAATTAATTAAATAACATACTTTGTATTCACCACTTATGAAAGAATATGAAAAAGATATAGTTACTTTAAAATAAATATTTAATTATTTATTAAATTTAATTCACGATTAACGCTTTTTTTGATTTCTAAAATTATTTTTTTTTAATTGTAAACCGGTTGTGTTTGTTGTATGTAATATTTTTAAACCTTTATTTATATCAAATGAATGATTGGTTTCTAAAATACGATTTGCAAATTCGGAACAGTTGTTATTATTTAAACACCTTAAGTCTTTCGTACATAAAAATAGTTGAAATCGTTACAAATTAATTTATATACCCCGATTTATTTAAAATATTATCTTTATCTTTGTTACTTAAAATAAAAGTTTTAATTTATTATTAGTATAAAAAGCTGATTGGATAGTATTTGGGATGTTTTTAATTATTAAATTTGAGGTCTTATTATTTAAAAACAATATTTTTCTCCACTGTTTACTAGCATCAGTTATTTGGGGATATACAAAAGATTTAATAATTTTTTTCTTAAATTTTTTATTTAATATATAATCTTAGTACTATAACTGTTATTTATTGAAATCCGTTTAATAATATTTAATTATTTGTTAAAATTATTTTTTGATGTAGGTACATTAACTAATCTACTAAGCATGGCATGTAAAGCTGATAATTGTCGAGCAAAAGGACGATTAGAAGTATTACGTATAACGATGTCTGTATAAGTATCTTTACGACATACTTTAAATTCAAATTTATTATTAACAGCAAAAATATATAAGTCTAAGAAATTAATGCTAAACTTCTGCCCTTATAATCTTTTTGTGGAGTTTATTCAGGAAATTAAGGAAAATATTTAGTTGTCTTTAAATACCAGCCCATATACAAAAAAACGTCATCTACATATGTTTTCCAAAAATGAATACATTTTAAAGCATAACTATTAAAAATCTTGTACTCTAAATTGTTTAAAAATATATCAGCTACTAAAAGGCTAATACAAGAACCCATTGAATATTAATAATAATAATAATAACAATAATAATAATAATAATAATAATAATAATAATAATAATAATAATAATAATAATAATAATAATAATAATAATAATAATAATAATAATAATAATAATAATAATAATAATAATAACAATAATAATAATAATAATAATAATAATAATAATAATAATAACAATAACTAAAATAATACTAATAAACTAAGAATTATTTGATTACTATATAATACCCCCTCGTGAGCGCTGGGTTTTCAAGGGGAGGGGAAGGGGGGGGGGCAGTAGAAGGCTAAAAGAAAATGAAGGAAATCTAGAAGGGCGACGGCAAACAAATTTCGTACATAAAAATCCGACGGAATCTAAACACGACACCACTTGAGATGCTATTTACTACTCGAATACTTGGAGTCCCATATAGACGGTAAAATTAGAATCGATAACGCATGAACTATCTATTAAATTTTATCTATATTATGTAACTACTATGTATTTTTACAAGCGAAATAGTCATTAAGACTACGAAAAAAATAATTTCGTTAGGTTAGTGCGGTTTTCGAGATACTGTCTTTTTTTTGTACGTTGAATGACTTTATATCACCTTTAACCCTCACCACTCCATTATTTTTTAACATTTGTTGTCAGCCAACTATAATATAAATAATGTCAAAATATTAATTTATTGATAGGCAGTTACAAAAAGGTTATTTTATAGTAAAACAAAAACGGAAAAAGGTCAAAACCTTATTAAAACATGAATTTAAATATTTTTTATCGAATAATAACAAGAAACAACGTTACGTGTCAAGTTTTGCGCGCGAAAATACACCGCGCGGGCACATATTATCTTGTCGGCCGCCAGCCGAAAACGGATTTGTAGCGTACACATAGTGATGTCGGCTGGCACCCGACAAAGGAGTGGTAAGGGTTAACAAAGTGTGCCTATTCACACGTGTTGACTAAAATTAGATTCACATCTACCAGCACTGCGCAGTGCTGCCACGTAAAGTGGAAGGGATGGCAAAATTAATTGCTTACATTATTTATTTATTTATTCACGCCTAGAAGGATTTTACATGTTGATATATTTATCACATAGTTATACAAAGGAGTATGATAATATAGTACATATAATAATAATTAGAGTGTAAAAGAAGTAAGTAGGTATAGTGTTATGAATAACAGTTTTACCTGTAGTTACGTTATAACTGACCCTTCAGTGACTGAGTTGGCATCGCGTTTGGGTCTCACCCAGGCGTCCTGAGTTCAATTCCTTCCTTGGCTGACTAAGTCCTCCATTTACGACTCAAGCAACATCTTCCGCTTACTGTGATGGTAGTAGGAGATTTTTTTAAATATTGTTAGGATATTCGTAACCAGGGAATATTTATCTTTCTTTAAAAAAAAAAGAAAAAAACTGCATATTGTAAAAAAGAATATACCAAGTGGTTTAGTACATAATCTAATGACATAATTATAAAATAAGTAAGAAGGTAGAGACTATGTAAGTAGTTAGTTACAGCGCAATGTGTGGGTAATAGGTTTAGAATTATTATGATAACTAAAACATGAACAGTTGTAAAGCATGTATATAATACAATAAACCTTTATTACGCCCGATTGGGTGTTTTATAGAGACATAACATAATAAATACAACGATAAAAAAGGTGCACAAGAAAAACCATAATAAATTTAACAAAAAATTCAAATAACCTGATTTTTAGCGTAGACAAAGTGTTGTAACGGTAAACATCAATTGAACTATACTCATTACCAAGTTCTTGAAATGCGTAGCTGAAGACGCTGGATTAATATATAGAGACGTCTACCTCGTATTATGGGTAGGTACACGCAGGGTAATAAGGTTTATTAAATCCAGGGCGCCCACTCTGCCATTCGCAGAATTTCAGGACGAAAAGATGAAATAATGAAATATTGAAATATTTAACTTCAGTAAAATTAAAAGTCAACAAGAGTAAATAGTTCAGAACTAAATGTTTGCCTTTCCCCTTTTTTGTTTAGGTTTTTTATCCAGTTACGATCATTTCCCTAAAAACTCATGAAATGTAATAATAATAAACTCAGTAAATTAAATAAAACCATCAGATGGTAATAGTAATAAGGCCAAAGTGCCGCAGTACTAGTTAGCTAGAAAACATGAGGGGTATTTGTATAAGCCCGAGCTAGGTAGAGGATTACGAAAGAATCCGTAAAATAAAAAAATAAAAAAAACTCTGCCATTCGCTATTTTAAAGAAACATAATAAATCGCCCACTGTGCGTCTCGATGGTAAATCTGTAATTTTAAGTAACATGTAATTAAGATGTTCGATTGGAATATATAAATCGAGGAAATTTATGCTGCACTCTCCCAATTTTTTTGTCGGTGAATTTTATAAAATGGAGCCCAGATTTTCAAATTATACTCTTAATTACTTCTCACTAACCAAACAAATAGTAATTCAAAAGAGTTAATTAATTTGTAATCTCTCATCGTCGTCAAAATAAATCCCAAGGACACACGCACGCACGGCGTAATGTCAATTCTCCCTTCTGTGCCATGTCTGCTACTGTACGTGTCTGCGCTGTTTTTTCGCAATTTTGTTTTGAAAACTATAAAGTCCCTCATAACTAAATTTGTCCAACGGAGCGGTACGAACCAACGATCGATCGATCATCTAAAGCCAATACCTACAGGTATATGAATAGACGCAATTGAATCATGTCACAGGCCCTCGCTACAGAATGTCAATTAAAAGGACGTTATAACAAAGTTAAATTCTGGCTTATGGATAGTGGCGTCATAGGGGGAGGGGGGTGAGAGTCGGAGTGTGTGGCACTAGAATGAGCTATTTTAATGTATTTATAGTGTCATTAAAAACAAAAAGTGACGCCTACAAAGGGCGCCCCTGTCTATCAGGAGCATATACAAGGGAACTATATCGCCACCCGGTTGGGAAACGTTGTGAAGCGGGCCAAGGAGGGGGCTGTAGGAAGGGTTTCGTTATTGCGGGTCTAAAGATGCTCGCATTAAATGGAGGAGGAAAGACAGTTGCCGGTAGCTCGTTCCACATAGCCGACTTACATAAAAACGAGTCGGCGAAACGACCCGTTTTCATGAAGCCAAGATCAACTGTAAGCGGGAGTTCAGCTTGTCAAGCGGGCCAAGGAGGGGGCTGTAGGAAGGGTTTCGTTATTGCGGGTCTAAAGATGCTCGGATTAAATGGAGGAGGAAAGACAGTTGCCGGTAGCTCGTTCCACATAGCCGACTTACATAAAAACGAGTCGGCGAAACGACCCGTTTTCATGAAGCCAAGATCAACTGTAAGCGGGAGTTCAGCTTGTGTCCGTCGAGTTTCATGGATGTGTACCGGCGGATAGGGATCAATGCTGCTAGCTCATTTGAGCAGGTTCCATTGAAATATCTGTAGAAGAGACTGTGCATTAGAGACCGCAATCGGTCTTGGAATGCCAATCAGACGAACCGCCCATCCTTGCACAGAATCAAGCAGGTTTATCAAGTATTGGGAGCTCCAGCCTAGAGGTGGCTTCCAAATTCACACGTTGGTCGTACTTGAGATTTCCACAGGTTCAGCAGTTGGTCACCATTAAAGAATTTGCTAGTTATAAAGATGCTGTGATTTGATTTTTCTACCCACAATACGAACTAGCAGTGTGAATGATAGTTGCAGAGGAATATTATTCAATTATTTTATTCGAACAAAACTCAAAAATTGATTTTAAAAAACAAATTTTAACACCGACCTAGATATTAAAAAGAGCTTGTTGACTTTCTTTACGGACAAACGAAACATAATACGCGATCACAGATGGCGCGAATTTAAATATTTTAGACAAAAAAACACTCGGATATTAATGAAATTATATCAATAAATTAGTTTTGTGGCTTTTTACGTTATTCTTTTTGGGATAATAATAATAATGCGAAACTACACTGAAATAATATTATGATGGAGAAGTTTTGATAAAAATGCAGGCCCGATATAAGTGTGATTATGGGTATACGAAACGTAATCACGTTCAAGGATGGCGCTAATTAAATCAATTGTTAGCGTAGATTTCTAAAATACATATATTATTATAAAATGGGGTTGGCACTATTGGACTTATGCGGTATTTAAAATCAATTCAATTGTAAAAATTCTACGTAAAACACAACCAATTTGGGAGGAGGGTATGGGTATCCCCGCCCCAGGAACCATTCATTTGGATAACAAACACCTCTGTTATAGGTCACCCCAAGTAGTTCGCTACGGCAGGTGTTTTAGCAAGGGTGCCCGGATTCATGAGGTGAGGTTTGTCCAGGTCTTGGTGGTGGATGCATCTACCCACCAACTGCATGATGGTTGGGATCGGGAGTGGACGGTTAAGGGAGACTCTTTGACCTCTCCAGCTAGACTCTCGACCCATCGCCTTGCACCGCAGTGGGAGGGATGGATAAATTCGTCCGTTACTCCTGGATACACTGACCTCCAGATTCCTACCCACCCTCATACCCTTTTACTTTCTCAGAACATCCTCTCCTTAAAAGACCCCCCACATAGCATCCCCAAATATGACATAGCTACTGATGAAAATTATTTTCTTCAGGGCCTCCTGCTTGGAGCTAATTTAACAAAAGTGGTCGAATCGGGAATTATAAAATTTTACGTTTTCCAGAAACTTTCTAAAGGTCTCCACGGTCTATTTATATTTCCCCAGGCGGAAACTGTCCATGAGAGCGGACGGAGAGGGGGTGCGGGAGGCGTGTCAGGCTGTGGTTACACGATATACACGAATAGTCGAGTAGCGGCTGCAATTGCAGCTATTTTCAAATTGTGAAAATGACACAAATTAACCAAATAAAATTTACTTGCGCACGCCGGGGTTTGAACCCGTGACATCTGGATTCGTAACCACTCAACCACGGAGGCTGTCATGAAGATGTACCTCCATAAAAAGCCGTAATTTAAATATTAAGAAGTTTTTAGTGCCGCGTTGTTTTTTTAAAAGATATATAGTTTATTTACATTTAATGGATGTTTGTCTGTCAATGGATGTAATCTACAACGATATATAATTAATAGGGAAGAGGTATTTTTTTTCTTCCGAACAAATAATGCATGAAATGCAATATTTTTTGAACTAACTGGTAATTTACCACCGGTCTTTGTATGGTGGGTTGAAATTTAACAGAAAGGTGGCGACTACAAAAAATAACGGTGAGCCGCCTGCATAGGCTGTTTGTAATATTTTCGTACTGCAAATAAGTTTGTCTTTTTTTTTGGTTGTTGCCAAACTGCCCGGAAGCAGTGGGACTGTGGAAACCTTTTTGATGTATATCGTTAGACTGAAGGAAGTAGGTAGGGGAAGGAGATGGAGATGAATATGGTTGATACGACGTCAATTTGATTATTATTATATAATTTTATGTGAATACCGCAGAAGAGTCCCAACCTGAGCCAGTGAGATTATAACATCACCAATCTGGGTATGTTGTGAGGCTGGAGGGTATAGTGGGGGGAAGGAGACGAAGAAGTCGAAGGTGGGGAAGTATCTGGCTATTCAGATCTGGTCACCAACCACTAATACAGCTATGTCAAGCAAAGTTTTGATTCTGAATGATGGTCTATAAGAAAACCTTGCGTTTGATGTGGGGAAAACATATTCCAAATGTAAGTACCTTACAGAATGGTAAATTCTCAGTAAATCGGTTTCATCGGTAAAATAAATCATTTAAGGCAATATAAAATATGAAATTTGTTAGGGGTATCATATAATTAAGGTTGAAAATGGCCTTGAATGCCGAAATAGCTGTCACAATAATAAAAAAAAACTATAATATTTGCTGAACTTAATAATAACATTATTAAAATTTGAATTACATTATATTAAAAAAAAATTTTTACATATATATATATATACAATATCTTGTTACTTGGCTTCGGAGCATCGGCGGTTTTCTCCAAAGTGGACAGTGAACTCCCATAAAAAAATATAATATTATAAGTAAAACTTGTAGTATAATTTAACACTTTTAAAACAGCACACTATTCAAATTTCGTACTTAAAATCTATCCTTCCGTATTATTACTGCTCGAGAGCGAGTTCGAAATGAATTCTGTATGTGCGTTTTGAATTCAGCGTTTAGTTTCAGTAGCGTACTCGTGTATTGTGGTTTTCGTATTTAAAATACATTTTTTTATTATAATTTACAAGATTATGTTCATTAACCATATACACTTTAACGAAACGCCAATTTTTGTCTTGTTGCTAATCTCTGCTGCAGTGATATGATGGAATTCCTTCATATCTAGGAAAAAAATAAGAATATTTATGGAAAAGACCAACATAAGATATGTAGATGAGGGTTTCTCCCTTTTTAATCTTCGATTGAAATGGCTATTAAAAGTTTGTTCCCGAGTATAAATCACCTTTGAATACTTCACAACACGATCTTACACTTATTTCTGAAATATCAACGGTCCAGAGAATGCTCTCAAGGGCTTAGCTCGACGATTCTCTTCTTTGTCTTAGCGATGAAAGATTAGTCGACCAGAAGACGGACGCAGTAAACGGAGTGCTCGCATCCGACGCTCGACATTTATTGTCAGGAATCAGGTTGTGGAAGAGTACTGATTCTTCCTCTCTAAATGTATTGCGATCCAGCGACTCAAGTAAAAGAGTCCGGTTAGGAGCTTTATTGAATGTAAATGAATTTATCACCTGAATTAAAACAGACGATGAAAATTAACGTTATTAAAATAAAACACATATCGTCCGTCCAATGCCAAAGTCGCGAAACTGCAAAATCATAATTTCGAGATACTGATGTTTGAAGTACTTGAACTGGTATCATAAAGCGATTTATGTTAATTTCCATCATATCCGGATGTAGCCGACGTGATCATCGATTGTTCATAATCATGATTCTTCCTAATTTTGCGACATTATGTACTTCGTGATTTGTATTGTACTATTGGCATTGTATCTTATGTAAAATTTATAAGATTTGTTTCATCTCATAGTGTTATCGACGTGATGGAACCACACGGGAATTTCCATAATAGATTGACTCCGCGGGAGCCCAGTACCGTGTGGCAGACTTTCCTATCACTTCGATAACACATCCGACCCCGCGACAGCACGATACCGTGTTGCGGGTTTTCGACAATGCAACTAACCCCGTGGCAACGCAGTACCGTGCACGGACCCCTCATTTACATGTCTGCCTCAGCAGCGCCCCTAGTGTAGAAAACTTGTATCACTTTGTAATGATATAAAAGCGAAAATTTCTGAAAATAAAACCAGTCATCATCAATCCTTGTTCAGCTCGCTGAACAGTCAACACCTCTCTGCGCCAACCGTAGTGAACTCCTCGCATATTGTGTTTTTACTTAAACAATCTTCAGTGGTATAAAGTGTCTTTTCCAATTGTTTTCGTGATATTTATCGCGTAAGCTATTGGCTTCAAGTTTCGCGATATTTGCTTTGCTTTTTAGTTTCTATTTAAATCAAAGCAACCATTAAACTCAGTGACCAGTTTTTCTGTGTGTATCCAGCCAAAGTGCAAGTGCTTTGAACTTTTGCGGTTTATTCACCCGTTAATTGAATTTCCGTCTGAAAGAAGAGTAGGACCGTTCATTCGCGGGTCCTAACCAAAAAATCAGCTCTGCAAATCTACAACAGCTTCATCTTCAACTCAGTAAGTGAATTTGAATTTTGAATCTAAGTGTTTCACAGAGTACATAGTCAGTTTCCAATTAAATCTAGATTTTAAAACTTTTAAAATAATAATAAAGACTACAGTAAACATTTGATGTCAATCTTTAAATCAATTTGCCTATGCGTTAAAACATTTAATTAAAAACAGCTAAAATCAACAAAGCCAAAATCTTATTCTAAATTTATAATAAAGATTATTTTAAATATTCGGTGTCAGTTTTAAAAAAAAAAAAAAATCAATTTACTTACTCCTCAATTTATTTTTCTTCAAAACCTTTATCATACGTGCCTAGTTACAAAGCTAGTTTCTCTTTTTCCCCGAAGTACGCCGCCTCAGGCCAAAAACAATTAAAATCCCATTAACCGGCCGCCGGCCGACCTACCTTCCAAGAATTCTCAGGCAATTAGCAGCCGCTTTCTCTATTCAGTTCGAAACCGGTGCAAAAGTTTAACGAAAATAATTCCAACTCTCTTTTAAACGTTTTATCCAGTGATAATAATAAATTAAATAATCATGAATACCGCCGCAGACTTCGAAACGAGCCTGGCCGCTTTTATGTTCTCAAGGCAAAATCGGGAGCTCTCAGCTCAAGAAAAGGAGCATTTAAGTATGCTTATTAACAGGGAAGTTCCTTCACAAGAAGATTGTAAATCGCCTTCTTTAAACTCCCCGACAAATTCCATTCTCTCTCAATCAAGGGTACGCTCACCCGTTAACGAGAACAGCTACCCCAAACTGCGGTATTCTCATGAAGATGCGATGGAGGAAGAGGGTTACCCTTCTTCCGACGATTCCTCATACTCCCTAGTGTGTAGAAGGAAACGCACCCGCGCTCATTCAGGCGGCTCAATAACCCCGGTAAACTCCCCGAACGGATCACCGCGCTCTTCGCCGCGCTCAAAAAAGAGCTTCACTGAAGCGAACAGATACGAATCACTGAGGACTCCCTCTCCCACAGCCCGCGCTTCCTCCTCTCGCGAGGCTCAGCCCTCAGCATCCCCTGCACGAGCAGAAGAGCCTTCTGCTTATAAGAAGACGATGAGGATCCCCCCCATCGTACTTCACAAAAAAACCGAAACCATATCACTTCTCCGATCCTTCGAAGACAAAGGTATAGATTTCACGGCCAGGAATATGGGCAACGGCCTCCATATACTGACAAAATCGCCGCGCGACCATCACGCGGTTACAAGGAATCTCATAGCGAGGAAAATTGAATTTCACTCGTTTAGACTACCTGAGGAGAAACCCCTGAGGGTTGTCCTTAGAGGCATCCCGGAGGATATCTCCTCCGAAGAAATCAAGGATGAGTTAATTCTCTCCTATCCGGTAACATCGGTGCACCGCATGAAAGACGGGCGCACCAAAAAACCAATCCCGCTCGTCCTCGTCACGTTGACTAAGAACGAGTTAGCAAAAAATATATTTAACAACCTCACGTCTATTTTTAGACTTAAGATCACGGTCGAATCCCTGCGAAACAAGGCCAGAATAGGCCAATGTTTCAGATGCCAGGCCCACGGTCACTCAGCCTCTTGCTGCCACGGGGAGGAAAAATGTGTAAAATGCGCCGGTTTACACCGATCCTCTGACTGCACTAAGGACAAAAAAACGCCAGCAAAATGTGCTCTTTGCGACGGGGCCCATACGGCCAATTACGGAGGGTGTCCCGCCAGACCCCGTAAACCAAACTTCAACACCAACAAAAATAAAAATTACATAAATAACTATCAATTCAATAGATCGCAATATAGAAACAGTAATCACTACAACAATATTAGTAGTAATAATAACACTCAATTTAAAACACCTAGAAATAGTAACTACAATCAAGAACGACCAGAAATCCCTTCACAAAGGCGGCCGGATCCGCTTAATACTCTTGATTTTCCAACTCTGCCCACCCCTCAAGCCGCAGTCAGGGCCGCCCCGGTCTCCCAGCCACCCTCTAACCGTAGTTGGCCTGAGCCACACTACTTCAATCCCCGTGCCCCACAAAGGGACAATAGGGCTTATAAAAAACCGGTCCCCAGCCAAAATTACCGGCTGGAGAGACAATCGGAAGCACCCAAAACTTCCCAGGAACCCTCCGTTCCTCAGCCCTCTCCGCCCGCAGCGGACCCCGTACATATCCAGGCTTTAATGGAAAAAGCCACTGAACTCCAATTTTTGATCCAAAACGCCACCGCGGAGCTGGCCAATATCCAGTCTTATCTAAAAACTCAATATGTCTAGAAACAATATCAAACCTCATAACCTACAGACGGCCTATTGGAACGCCAATGGCCAGGTCTCGTCTCACAAGGAAGAGATAATAGAATTCCTTCACGATTTTGGTATCGAAGTCTTCCTCATTAATGAGACGTGGTTTAAGCCATCACGTAAGTTCAGAATACCAAATTATATCACCTACCGTGACGACAGACTTGCCAACAAAGGAGGCGGAACTGCCATCTTGGTTAAGAATAACATTGATCACCGTCTAGCACATTCCTTCTCTAATGAAAACATTGAATCCACATCGGTAATAATAAATACTTCTTCAGGACCGCTCAAATTTATTTCAGTCTACGCACCCCCAAAACGAAAACTAATTCCATCAGAATTGGATAAACTCTTGGCCGAAAATGTCCCCACTATAACAGCTGGAGACATGAACGCAAAACACGGATCGTGGCATAGCCAACGTGAAAATTCCAAAGGGATCATACTCGCAAAGTACGCGAGTA
>JAHDVE020008288.1:0-59507 GCA_022606495.2 Halesus radiatus
TCAGTCACTAAAAGAATACCATTTTAAAAAAACTATTGTAAATTAGTAAATTGTAACACGCGGAAAGACATTATTTCTCAAAACGATTTTCTGAATTCTACTTATAATACATGTATAAAATCTTTATTGTAAATACTTTTGATGAGTTATGGGCGAATTTATCAAGATACTTTAATTAAATTCCACCCCCTTAGTTCAATAACCTAAAGATTAAACTGAAATCCATATAACGTAGATACTCGATATAACTGAAATGTCTGTCCATTCCACTGGAAGTATCAACCCTCGGTTAGTCGAGAGGACGTGACACACAATTAAGATTGGGATTTCAGATAATTAAAATATACCTTTCTGGTCCATTGTCACAGACCTCCCCTCACTGCAAGATGCTGGGCTCAATGGTGAGCTGATAGCACGATTATCGACAGCTTAAAATAATTAGGATATTGATTTATAATTCAATTACCAATAAATATCGGAATTAGTTTGATTTGTGTCCGTCGGGGTTCAAATGAAAAGCACTTGTGTGCTTTCGCTGAATGGATTTCGTCAGCAAGGCAGTTTAGATAGAAATTGGAGCTGATAAATTAATGTTTTTTTTACTGTCATTTTCTGAAGCGAACAAATGATCACACTCTGAATCAACATAATCAGAAAAATCAATAATAACTTATGAAGTAATTGAGCTCACAGTAATTATGGTACATGTTTAAAAGAGTGAGAAATTATTAACATTCGCAGCAGAGTGATAGGATGCAGTTTTTCACGTATAAAATTTATTTGCACCTCTATCTAGAATGGACCACATAAAATATACAAGGGTCTCTCAAATTGGCCCTGGTGAGTAATGTCGCAATATTCAGTGACATGATTTGAACGGCCGGGGGCCATTTTCCGATACTTTTTAAGGATAAGGCATTATCCTTATCTTACCTAAGGGTTACGGATATTTTGCTTAACTGCGATTCCGATTACATGTCAATGACAATACATTTTTAAAGAAGTTTGTGGTTTAATGATAACAGTATTATAAATAAAATTATAGGCGCATCACATATACTTAACACGTGTAGTTTATCATTAGTTACTGAACACGTGTAGTTTATCATTAGTTACTGAACACTGGTAGTTTATCATTAGTTACTGAACACTTGTAGTTTATTATAATTTTTTGAATTTTAATCACTTGACATTTCGGGCTTTTGACATATGAATTATACAAACATCGAAATATCGTTAATTCGATTAATTTAATTTTTTTTTTTTTATATGAATACCTCACAAGAGTCCCAACCGCTCCCAACCGTCTGGAGCCAGTGAGACTATGGCATTCCCAATTGGGGAATTTTGTGAGGCTGAAGGTATTGGGGAGGGGAAGGAGAAGGGGAAGAGGAAGGTTGGGAATACCTGGCTATTCAGATCTGGTCACCAAACACAGCTAAAAGCCATTTCAAGCAACGTTTCATTTCTGAATGGTGGTCTTTCACCAGGGCGATACTGAGAGTATCTTCCACTCTGGAACGTGCGCAAATATACTATATATTATTTTTAAATGAATTAATTATGAAACAACACAAATTAATTAAATAAAAATTACTTGCGCACGCCGGGATTTGAACCCGCGACCTTCGGATTCGTAGTCGAGAGCCTTACCCCTCGACCATGGAGGCCGTCGAGGGGTAAGGCTTAATAGTATTATTATTCGACAAATGACTTAGTGCTAAAGTCAATACCTTTGTCCTTAAAAAGAGAGGGAATTGTGCCTGGTGCTTCCCAATAACACCTTTTAAAAACCTTTTTACATCTTTTTACTTTTTACATGAATGGAAGTTACTCTGAAACATTGCTTAAAATGGGTTTTAGCCGTGTTTGGTGGCCAGATCTGAATAGCCAGGTGTTTCTACACTTTCCTCTTCCCCTTCTCTTTCCCCTCCCCAATACCTTCAGACTCACAACATTCCCCAATTGGGGATGCCGTAGTCTCACTGGCTCCAGACCGTTGGGAGCAGTTGGGACTCTTGTGCGGTATTCATATAATTTATTTTTTTTAAATCCCTATTTAATGTTTCCGAAATGAGTATGTCAAATTTCACTGACTTCAGGTAGATCGGACTTATATGCAGTGTCATTATGTTATTTAAAAGACAAACATTGAGGTAATTGTTTATTTTTCATAAAAAACAATTTTTTTTCGGAATGATTTACCTGGTTTTAATAGAAAGCTTGCCAAACTTTGGAGGAAGGAAAAAAAAAAAGAAATTTTAAAATAAAAAAGTTGTTTAACCTCAAACATAATTCAAGTTTAGCGGACCAAGAACAACAATGACAGGCACGCTATCATTGGCCGAACTTAATGACGTCATTAGGTCACAAAAGGAACAGACCTACATCACGTAGACCTGGGGATGGATGGGGACTGTAGAAGGATGTGGGATTATAGAATAGATGAATAGGGGACGGAATTGAAGGGCGGTTAAGAGGGTGGGAATCCAATCTAAAGAGACTAACCAACGGTATTTGTTAGAATTAACTAATGGGGCATGATAATTATTGTCGATATTGAATTGCCTATTTGAATAGCGGAATTGTATGGCATTCAATATACAATTCAAATGTATATTTAATGTGCATGCTTGGAAAAATCTGAATCTTTTTGTAATAAATGAAAAATTAAATAGAGTTTTACGTTTTTATTACAAAGGCTTTATTCGGTGCTCTGTTAGCTTTTGATAGATTTATGTTTATTTGAAGCGTCGATAAAACGTATGATCAAACTCCTGTAATGTTAACATTGTGTGTTACTGATGAATCCAATGCAAGCATTTTAACTGAAGTTACTACAGTAACCATAAGAGTCGGGAAAACAACTCAAATCACCGGTACAATAGCAAATCTACCATGATATGTATATGGATACTTATTTATATCGCATTTAATTTAAGGGTGAATATAGGAAGAATAGCAACTACTAGACAAGGTCCAGGTACGATAATGGAAATTATTCAAACACACTTTAAAAAAATCAATAATTATCGAACATCTTACTTTAATTATTAATTGTTTTCGTGTTTAATTCGTAGATCTCCATTTCGTTTTTTTTTTTTTTAATTTATTATACACCAAATTTAATAATGTTAATAAATAAAGTTCTGCAAGGAATAGATATACTGTTGACACAATTATTTTCTCAAAAAATCGGTCTCACCGGTAACAAATCATTTTAGGCACCATAAAAAGTGAAATTGGGTGGGGGCTAACAGAACCATATAAATAAGTCGTCTCACCGTAGCCTAACCACAGTTTTAAAATGGCATTGAATGCCGAAACAGCTGTCACAATAATAAAAATTGCACTGGTAAATTGCTGACTTCACATGGCTGAGAACTGTCAAGAATTAGTAGAACTCAGTTATTTGAGGGAGAATTTTGATCAGAACGGGACGCCGGAATGATCATCTAGAATAACAATATCAATATAGTATTTTTGCGGTACGTTCAAGAGTAATAGATACGTCCAGTATCGCCCTGGTGAAAGACCACCATTCATAATCGAAACGTTCCTTGAAATGGCTTTAGACGAATTCAACCCTTCTCTTTCTCCTACTAACTACCTTTGGCCTCACAACATACCCCAATTAAGAATGCCATAGTCTCAGTAGCTCCATACGATTGGGAGCAGTTGAGATTCTTGTGCGATACACACAAAAAAATAATAATATAGATACACACCTGTAAACCTGAACGTTCATACATTTGATCATAAATATATAAAGGCGCTCCACATATTTTTTTCACCGTCGTGTTTGATAGCAATCTCTACAAAATTATTTAATGGGAAACTTTCATAATAATATGACGTTGTAGGGGTGCCACATTTACTTGTACGTACATTCGAATTTACATTAGCTTTCGGGTGACGCTTTGGCACCTGTCACCACGTATTATAATCATAATTCAACCTTCGCCCGCGCGCCCTGCGCCAGAGACGTTTTGAAACTAAATACGACTTCGACTTTTATACGTGAAACCTTCTTAATGTCGACATTTCATACATTTTTACGCGCCGTGAATGTTAAACGAGTCATGCTTTATGGACAGAATAATATAAAATGTACGCATAATTTATTTTTCTTGTGGATCATTTATAACTGGGGAGGTCACGTTGCGCGCGGAATAACTTTAAAATGTGTTTTAAGACACCACTTATTTTCATCATCATCCATATAATTTTATCAGTTTTACGTTTTAGATACAGAGAAAATAAATTTACATATACTAAAGGTTGCAACTACTAACAAGTGGAAAAATAACGTTGTGGGAGCTATTTATTTGAGTTTTTCATTACACTTTGATTTAAAAAAATATCTTATTTTTGTTATTCCTAATTTTGAAACTGTCTTTTCGTGGTGGAATTCTATTATAATTATTTTTTTATTAAAAAACCTTTGTATCTTTCTTGCAATTGTTTATTTTTGACTGGATCGGTTTCACCCTATGACGGGCATCTTCAGATTTGCACAATTAATACTAAATCTATGGTATATATATATATATATATATATGTTATGGTTGAGATTTTCACGGGTGTAAGATGTAGAATAATTTTCTCGGTTTACCTTAAAGGCCCCACCCCTACCTCCGCCCCTTTATCGACACGCGTGTTGCGTCCTAGACTACTAAAATGATTTGCAATCACTTAGATTTTGACTTTTGGATTGAACGGACACGTGCAAGCGATCTGTTCAAAACAAAACTCAAGACATAAGGCCTCTGAAGATGAACAATATGATTTGTCAGAAACGTCGGGAGTTAAAAAGTCCTTCTAAGGACTACATTACGCGGGTAAACCGAATAAATTATTATATATATATATATATATATATATATATATATATATATAGCATCTATGTCAGGAGTGAGTCCCATTGCTTTCTAATATTGTTCATTTCTCCTTCGTTCACTCACTCCTGAGTGATAGATGATATAGATTTAGTTTTAATGGTGCCAGTCTGAATATTCCTGTGATAGGGTGAAACCGGTCCGTTCGAAAGTAAACAAGTGAAAGAAAGTTACAAAGGTTTTTTAATAAAAAAAAATCTTTTTATTTTTTGTATTTTAAAAAAAAAACTTGTAGAAAAAAGTTAACAGATGTACCATATAAATAAAAATGGATTCCTTTATCCGGACACTCTCTAATGATTGCAAATAAATTCGGGTAGAATCTTGTAGTTATGATAAAAATGTAACAACCAAAAAATTTATGGGAATTATTAATTTAAGATGTTATTGAGAGTTCTTAGAAATTGAGGTATGATACCGATAATAATGACGGGACAGATGGGGTAGACGTAGCTCAGTAGATTAGAGCGCAGGTCCCGGATAGACCATGAGTGTTGGTATTATATACTAATATACTCCATGGATCAGTTCTATAGGTTTGTTAATGGGACATAACCTCTGGGATTCACTTGTTAGAGGAGTCACTTGTTAAACCTGTGTCAACCTGAATGGTCAATAAATTTACTTTACATTTACGAGTGCTTTTTAATATAATACCACAATATAACAACGAGGTCCTGGGTTCGAGTCTCAGCTTCTACCATTACGTTATTCTTTTCTGTGTCTTTCCGGTTTTGTGTTTCATTCTAGGTTGTTAATATTATCTACAATCATTAAAAATATATCAGAATGAGGTTCATAAGCTTCAATAAGATATTCCAAAAATTGAATAAAAAAAATCATTTCTACGCCTTTCACTGTTGCTATTCAGCAAGTAGAGATGTCTTGTTTAAAGCTAAACAAAACATAATACGCGTTCCATAGATGCCGCGAATATTAATATTTAGAAGAAAAAAACTCTTTTAGGATGTAATGCTTTTAAATATTGAAATGAATTGTTTGTTGGCGGGTACACATACGGAATATGAAATATAATAAAATGATTCACTAGATTTAAAGCTCGTCCTTCAACAAACTTATTAAAATACAATAAATTATTGTAAACTAATAATACACTATTTCTCGGGACTTGAGCTTTAAGTTTACAATAAAAATTTATTATATTTCGTATTCCGTGTGCCAACAAACAATTCTTCTTAATATTCAAAAGCAAGTGATAAAAGTTTTTTTTCGTAATTTTTGGCGCGACTGACAGACATTTAACGTTGTATAAAAAATGACTTAAGTCGAACTAACTTATCCTACATGCAAAGCAAAATAATTCCCTGTCCCATAGAATTTACCGTCATTTAGAGTTTCTGGGTTTGGTGTATATTCGTTTGCTAGTTTATTAAGCTAAGAAATATTATGATTTGAATAAAACGTTCTGTTTTAACCCCGCTTTATTGAATGTATAAAGCCAACCGGATTTGGTTCGGCCTCAACCTCCTTAAGGATCTATAAATATATACTAAAACTGATGTATGGCAGTGAGGCATGGAACTGGAAGAGGAAGGATGAAAGTTGACTGAATTCTGTAGAAATGAGATCTCTGAGACGAATGTGAGCTAAAACCATGTATGATCGAATAAAAAATATTGAGATTCGTAAAGAATGCAAGGCTGATGTAAGCGTAGTGAGCAAGATCAAGAAAGGGACGCTTAGATGGTTTGGGCATGTAGAGCGAATGAACGAAGAGAGGAGTGTAAGGAGAATATCTGACGCGAATTTGAATGAAAGAAGAAGAAGGGGACGTCCGAGGAAGACATGGCACGATCAAGTGAATCAAATACTTGAGTCGGGCCATGTCAGAAGTCGGAATGACAGAAGAGAATGTATGAGACGTGGTATGAAAGTGAATGAAGCAAGAATTGTTTGCCAAAATCGAGTTGTTTGGCGGTCCGTCCTTTCTGCCTGCCCCTGCGGCGAAACGGCGTGATGGTTAGTTAGTTAGTTACACTAAAATAAAAACAGAATTATATCAAGTTAAAAAATATAGAAGAGATATCGAGCATCAATTTTAGTGGGGGGTTGGGTAAGAGAGAGAGGGTAGTAGGGGTTAGAAGTGTGTGTAGGGAAGCAGAAAGGGAACATGTTGAACAGAAGGGAACAGCTCAACACCATTACACATACTCAACCATGAAATGCTTTAACGAACTCTCTCAAGAAATACAAGATAAAAATTTAAAAAAATTACACACATCAGAACAAAGTAATTTTAGGTGTGTGTTATAACACACACCTAAATATATTTTTTCATATGAACCATATAACATATATGTTCATATGAAAAAAAAAATCTTTTAAATTTCTTGGCGATTAGTGTATAGATATCAGAGTATGAATGTTCATGATAGTACTACAGAAATTCTTTATGTAACAACTCAGGATAGTACTCTCTATCCAACACGAGAATTTCTCAATTAGGGAGGTATTGATTATCAAACTATGGAGAAATATAATTTTAAAAATTAAAAAACGTATCATTTTATTAAAGAAATACTTGGGTACATGCATTGTGACATTGTGTTTTACATTTTATATGACATCATTTAATAATACTCTTCCATTAGAAGCATTTGCTTGTGGATGGAAGAGGAGTGTGCATTAATTTTCTGATAATTAAATAATATTTTTGGTACATGTAGAAACATTAATTATTAACATTAACGTGTTTTAGTATTTTCATATCTGCCGTTATTATTATGTTAACAATAATGTTAATTATATAAATATAACATTTTTTTTTAAATGTTTAAATTTGGGTACACGATAAATCTAATTTATTTAGTAAATGGATTTTATTTATTTTAGTGATTTATTTATTACAAGAGATTCTAAATTATGTTATTCCCTCAGTACATTTATACACTTTATTCAACTTTGAGTACACGAACTTTAAATACCTTTTATTTAAGTTATGAAATCAAATATGCGAAATCTGCAAAGACATCCTAGACAGCCCTGTTATATACTATTCCTTTTCTCGAACGTCCCCTATCATCTCACACACATCTCACAGAATATTTCAACCCTTCCCTTACAATGCAAGAAAACTCCTCGAGCTCCGGTGCTGCACACTCAATATACAGGTGAACATTAAGATTTTTTTTTAAATTTAATAAAAAATGTTTACATTTATTACTTTAACGTGTAAATCATTTTATTGTTAGTATACGAGTATATTATGTCCATAAGCAAAAAAAAAAAAAAATATATATATATATATATGTTCCGGTTGAGATTTTCACGGGTGTAAGATGTAGAATAATTTTCTCGGTTTACCCGCGTAATGTAGGCCTTAGAAGGACTTTTTAATCTTAGGTTTTGACTTTTGGATTGAACGGACACGAGCAAGCGATCTGTTCAAAACAAAACTCGAGACATAAGGCCTTTGAAGACGGACAATGTGATTTGTGCGAAACGTCGGGAGTTAAAAAGTCCTTCTAAGGACTACATTACGCGGGTAAGCCGAGAAAATTATTCTACATTGTTACATAACGCAAATATCCCATAAATACTAGCCGCTCGTTAGATTAGCACCCCTAGCGACAAAAATAAACACCACTCGTACTCGGGTCCGGTTCCCGCACGCTCGCTGCACTCCGTCATTCACCCCGCGGATCTGGCCTTGGACGCATCATTCTCTTCGTGGACCTGGCCTTGGAAACATCCTCCCCGCGGTGCTGGCCGTGACGCACCATTCACCGTGGACCTGGCCATGGATTTCTACCCGGACACACGATCGACAATCGCCTTCCCCGTGTTCGTCCCGCATCATCACCAACTGTGAGCTGTATCTTGTTTTTCCCCTTTCATTGTGTTGTAATTCTATTCAAGTCACATTTAACTATGCCCGTTCGTAGAGAATTTTCCAGAGAGAATCAGAGATTACCCGTAACATTATTTGTGATACTTAGGTTAGCCTGTTCCCCTTGAGTAAACTTACTATGTCTGTGCCCTTTCACCAAGTAAACTACTGAGTTTGAAAGCATCTGAGTGTTTTATTTGATAAAGTATCGAGTCACAAATTCCCAACTATAAGACCGCCCGTCGATTCACGACCCTGCAGAAGAGCTCCGAGGCCTGCCGATTCTGAGCTAGTCGTAGGTCCCGAGCCAAGCTCCCTGGAAGAAACCTCTCTCAGGGTAAGCACACACACACTGTCTCCCGTAAATTCACCTTCCTAACCTTCCTCCTCTCCTTCTCCCGCATTCCCGCAGTTCCCCGCTCTAATCCTATGCATTACACTTCTGAGTGTTTAATTTGTCATAGTATTGCAAATCCATCATATTACAACATATATGTAAGTGCTGAAAACGAGAAAAAAACATCGGCCGCGCATAAAAGGCATGATACATTCAGTACAGCCAGCAGAATGCCAGCTATTACTCATGACCGCGCATCGTGGCACGGTGAGTGAAACCCCGTACCCTGTCGCTGACTACCACACCGCTTGGCAAGATATCTAAACACGCAGACATATATGTCCACCATTTTTTCCGATTTTTCGACATTACATTTTTTTCTGTTGCGTTCGATAAATACGTATAACATGTATATTTTAACTATTTCATCCAATACATAAGTGTATTACTGAGGTAAACCTTAAGTATTATCCCGGTGTTTAGTATATTAACAGAGATATGTCAAATCAGTTGACAGCACCGGCGAGGTATGGTGAGCATTCTCACGTAACCGATAAAACCAAAAAAATTGGTCACCTTTTTCGAAACCATTACAATTTGATACTCTTTTTTACAGTCTCATCTCGGTATTCGCCGATTAAATGTTCCATTCCGCATTTTACGATGCTCTTAATAGCCGGGGAGATGGCGTTCGGCAGCCATGAAGGGAAAATGATATTTTCATGTCTGCCATGTAATCGGGAGGGCAATTAACGCCTGCGACCGGAGGAAATGAGGGATCGGAACTGGTCAAAGCTTTCGGAGCGTTCGCTGTCTGCAAGAACTGAATAAAGCTTTAGTCTAAATGAAATGTCGGTTTGATGAACTCTGGAGAAATATTTCCAGGTTATTATCTTTACCACGTCTCAGAAAAACAGTAAAAAAATTCGGTTCCTTCGTCAATAATATTTTATTTTTAATAAAGTTTTTATGTCTGAGTGGATATTTGCTACGGTTTAAAATTCTGACAGGGTTTAGTAGCTTTATTTTGAAGATACAGCCGTTGATACAAGACACTCAGTACCTAAATGCAATCCCAATACCAATTTCGGAGACCGAGCTTTTGCAGTGGCAAACCCAATAACTTGGATCAAACTCCCTCCACATTTGCGAAAGACCGACAGCTCTACTGAGTTCAGACCAAAACTAAAGACTAACCTTTTTAAATTATCGTATCCAGAATAACGACCGCATTGATTTATTGGTGTTTTTGATTACTCAGTCCGAGGATTTAATTATAAACCTATTGACTTTCTCCTTTATCACCTTCAATACTATAACATCTTCTTGTACTTCTTTTTTATGCTTTGACAGCACAGGCAATAATATAAATAATAAAATATTTTAAACTATAGTTGTAAGTCATATTGCAGTATTGTGTATAAATTTGCACTTGGCCATAACATTTTTTTTTTTAAGTCATTAGCTATAAGTCTTACATTTAAGTTACTAGCTACAAGTAATAAATGTAAGACACCAGTTATAGGTCTTAATAGTTAGTTGCTAGCTATAAGTCTTAGTTGTAAATCACTAGTTATAAGCCTTAGCACTTAATTGCTAGATATAAATCACTAGTTATAAGTCTTAGTAGTTAGTTGCTAGCTATAAGTCTTAGTTGTATATCACTAGTTACAAGACTTACCAGTTAGTTGCTAGATATAAATCTTAGTTGTAAATCACTAGTTATAAATAAGTCTTAGTAGTTAGTTGCTAGCTATCAGTCTTAGTTGTAAATCACTAGTTATAAGTCTTAGTATTAGTAGTTAGTTGCTAGCTATAAGTCTTAGTTGTAAATCAATAGTTATAAGCCTTAGCAGTTAGTTGCTAGATATAAGTCTTAGTTGTAAATCAATAGTTATAAGCCTTAGCAGTTAGTTGCTAGATATAAGTCTTAGTTGTAAATCACTAGTTATAAGCCTTAGTAGTTAATTGCTAGATATAAATCTTAGTTGTAAATCACTAGTTATAAATAAGCCTTAGCAGTTAGTTGCTAGTTAGTTATAAGTCACAAGTTACAAATATCACTTGTTAGTACATTTATTTAACTCACAAAATTGCCATCCCCAATATTGGGAATAGTTGCGTCATAAAATTGAGAAAAGATTTGCAATCCCGAATACTGGTAAAAATTGGGTAGAAAATTGGCAAAAGAATTGCCACCTTCCAATATTGGGAAAGGTTGGGTTATAAAATTGACAAAAGAATTGCCACCTTCCAATATTGGGAAAGTTAAATTATAATTAAATGAAACACTCAAACTTTGTTTTAACCACATTTGGTCAAAACAAAGTTTGAGTATTTCATTTGATTATAATGGATAACCACAAAGTGAAAGCTTCATACAATAGTATAAAATTGTATCACTTAGTTTTATTTCTTATTATTACGATTCCACTAAAATTATTTTTTATGTTAATGTTGGCATATAAAAGTGTTTATCTCGCACACTTTTAGCACAACCATAAATGAGTTCAGCTTTGTTTTACAGCGCTAAGTAATGAAAAGTTTGGTGCGTCTGTAAATTAAGTTGACTACGATAAATACATCCCCTGGAGAACTGTCGCTGGGCACCGCGCCTTGAGACGAGGGTTGAGCACGAGAAAACGAGAAACGAGCAAAGTTATGTTTCAATTTATTGTCGAGCACTTACCTGTGACTACAATCTACGGACATATTGATGTTTGTCAAATAATTATTTACCTATCCATGTGCTTCTTCGTTGAATTTCATCTTCTCTTTTCCAACAAATCGCCTCTTCTTTGTATTCTTCTTCTGAAGGCCTCTCATATGTTGGGTTGGTTAATATCGCGGCAATCTTTACACTGTTAACTATTAAAATTCCATAAACATTTCTCAGTGCAGCTGAATTCTTACCTTAGATTCGAAGACATGGATTTTGATGGATACCTTCAATATTCGTTTGTATGATCAGAATAATTCCTATATCAAACAACCTACCCATCGTATTTTGAGGATGCGCTGTACGTAGAACCACAGTTCTAAACCATCTGAATATTGATCCTTTTATATGGCGCTGATTCATAAAGGTAATATTTTTCTCTGTACGGTTCTGCGTAATTTCATAATATGAAATGGATATTAAATTATAATATATAAATCTCTCTGAGTTTATTATTACGAAGAAAGAATAACTGGAGTAAATTTTTCACGAGTTCGCTTGGCTTAATTTATGTCGTCCTACGACTCAGAGAAAGACGTTTCTTCGTAAATGCATCAAATTAATTCCATAATTTGAATAAACGCATATTATACTATTTTCTTAAGAAGCAATCACTTTGTGTTTTGACATTGTATTAAGTAAATGAAACAGGTTGTCATAAACCACGAATATATTTTATTTTTACCAACCGGTTTCGCTTAACTCAAGCTTCATCAGGATAAATATTTACCCTTAGTTAAGCGAAACCGGTTGGTAAAAATAAAATATATTCTTGGCTTATAACAACGTGTTTCATTTAATTAATGCATATTATACTATCGAAATTACCGAAAATCTGACAATGAACGTGTAAATAAAATGTTGCCGTTTCCACATCAAAATGAATAGCTATTTCTCTGTTGCATTCTTCCATACAGCATCATACCAGAATCCCTGTATAAACGCTTTTCGTCCAAAATACTATGAAACGGGCCAGCTGGAGGCTCCGCTGACGTAAACTTAAAGCGAAGAATTTGTCATTTTCAATCTTCGTTCGGAAATGCATTAGTTCGGCAAATTTAACGTTTCATAGAGTTTGAGAATTCATAGCAGATTCGTGGAACTATCGTGGTTTTGTGAGTAATGTGCAAACTGTCTAATGTCAATTTTGAATAACAAAAACCTATGATGCGTTGAAATCCATTTAAAGGTTAATCAATGATATCTAGGGAGAAAATGTAAATGCGTTAAATCAACTGAATTGTTACTTCACTAGCTTTACCACACAACTCTCCATCTGATCTGTATTATAATAATAATAATAATAATAATAATAATAATAATAATAATAATAATAATAATGTTTTTATTTAATTTCTAATACAATTACAAACATGTTATATTTAATACGTAAGAGAAATTACAGGTACTTATTTAATATTTGTAAAACAATGAAGAAATATACTAAAAATAAAAATAAATAAATACAGAGATATTTAAATAAATTCAGAAATAAATTAAATAATAAAATATTATATCGTTTCTTATTTTTGAGAGATAATTGGATATTTTAAATCATATCTCAGGATGGAGAATATTTTGCAAGATGCTAAAAATTGCATTGAATCGTAAGAGGGATTTTGTTATTTCAGAGAATTTTTGCTTTATTGAATTATATAAAATAATTTTAAAAAAAACGTTCGCTTTTGACGTTTTCTTTTATTTTGAGTTAAGCTTGGCGTTTTTCTTTTGTTTTTCCTTTCCTTTAAAACGGTCAGAACGTTTTATGTCGATAGAAAGCAAAACAGGAGAATTTAATATAATATCTATCAAGCATTTTTTTTAATTGACAGCCCTTTGATGGCACCCAAAACATCATCTGAAGCTGCCCTAGGGAAGTAGATTAATACTAAAAAAAATACGTCTATGCGGGCTCAGGAAATTCTTAACTTTCTCACCAGCCTTTTTAGTGACTTTTGAATGAGCTAGAATACAAAGATTGAAAATTACGTTATTAATGTTTTTTTTATTTTTTTTTTATTGTATAATATTAATTATATACAGTGGGAACTTATACCCGCTAAGCCACTGCAAGTAGCTTGTCAGCAGGAGTTTATTTCAACAATATAATATAATACAACAATAAATTACAATCATCATACAAATGTAGGGCAAAAATTATTATATTTAGGCGCATGCATCTTGTCCTGTACATAAGTTGAGAAAAAAAAAAATTAAAGAGAAAAAATAATGGTAAAAGCATTACAGATTTGTTATTGAGATACTAGAGTCCAATCTTATAACACCGATTTAAATAATATTATAAAAATGTCAATATCATAAAAAATATCAAAATTATAAAAGTACCAATATTATAAAAGTATCAATATTATAAAAATATCAATATTATAAAAACATCAATACTTTTAAAAATATCAACATTATAAAAACATTCATATTACAAAAATATAACTATTACGTAAATATCAGAAATATCAAAGTATCTGTAAGTATTAAATAGATTAAGAAATAAAAAATTAAAAGATATATACATAAAACAGCAGTACAGGTTGGTTACAATGAGGATAGACTAAATTGATTGTTGATTAAATAAAATAAACTTTTTTAAACTCTATTCCACTATTTATTTTTGACCGTGACCGGTTGCAGCCTGTGACGGCTATCTTCAGACTGGTACAATTAATTCTTAAACTATGGGTTATATACAATTTTGGGTGTCAGAGGTAACAAACCATGATTTTACTTAGATTATATTTTTCAGTGTTGTTATAGCATCGCAAAAATAAAAAGTGGAATAGAGTTTAATAAAGTGTATTTTATTTAATCATTATAATAGAATTCCACCACGAATTAACAGTTTCAAAAATAAATTTATTGATATTGTAGAAGCAGAAAAAGATTACCATCTAAATTTTCATACAAAAAACTGAAATTTAAAAAATAAAAAACAAAAATTATTTTCGGCTTCAACAATAAAACGTCGTATTTTTCAATCTTAGCACTCTATCTCAATCAAAAATCACGAGCCGCCACTGATTGTACCTAATATAGGCAATAATATTATCACATTTACGAGGACATTACGTTTTTCCGGTAAGTGAGGATCTACAGAATCCCATCAAATTTTCACTGAAAATAGCTTAAGGCGATGTGACAAGAAATTTAATATTTGAAATCTATCTATTTTTCACTAGAATATGATAATTTTCCGTAATATTAGATAACATTCCGCGGATTGCTGACCCGCCCTCGTTAGAGCAATTCCAGACATCTTGTCAAATAATCCATTTTGAATTCTTCGGGCATTCCCAGTCAAAATTAAATTCATTTTCAATTACTGATTTGAAAAGTTTACGACATCTCAAAATTCACAACTTCGAATGCCGATAAATTTTTGTATTTGACTTTATTAAACAAATAAAGGCGAAGAGGCAAATAAAAGTAGTGGGATAGATTGGGAGATATTAATTCGAGAGGCATTTACTGAGATTAAGAAAACTTTTGTTGTTGAAAGTTTTAAATTCGTTCGTAATTTCGTAATTTAAGTGAAAATATAAAAAAGCAAGAGCGAAGCGCTGATTCGATATTAAAAATAAACTATGGGTTTGTATCTCTCTATCCAACCTTGGAAACAATGCTCTTCGATGAGGGGGAATATTTTTTGTTGCTCGATATCTTTTATTTACAGAAATAGTCCATGGAAAGATTTCTGTTTTTCTTGTTGATTTTTATTACATAAACATTCATAGGAAGGCTAATTAATAACTAACAGTAAAATTTATTAAAGATTTTTTTCAAAATAAATGATTAACAGTGAATAAACCACTATTTAAATATCAACGTGTTTGTGATTGAGTTATAATAATTATTCTGAATTTTCCAACCACATTTTGGAAACAAAACATTGTTTTCACATAAATAAAGGTCTAAAATTGTTATATACAAATACAATTAGATAAATTAGAAATTATAAAAGTTGTTAAGAGGAACGGCTGCGCGGTCTGTTTCACACAAAACTTAATTTTGGATTTGAGGCTAAAATACTCACCTAAACCTAATGATCTTTTTTTTCATCAAAAAGTATAGTAAATATCTAGTACGGATTAGAGTAATTTATTTATTTTTGTTATGAAATATTTTTTTTTAATTGATTTATCGCTATTTTAGAGGCACCTTTAACAATTATTTAGGGGCTAATGGTGAATTAAAAAAAAGTTTTACCCCGTCTACTTTGAAAATATAATGAAGTATAAAATTTAAAAAAAATTAAAAAATATATTAAAATTGGCATTATGGTGGACTTAAAATTAAATTAAGAACGACCAATTTACGTTGGAACACAAATTTGCCGCAATAATTTAAAATATCGACCCGAAAAAATCTTTTTTTTTAATATTTTGTTTTTATATTTTTATATGCTTAATCATATTTATATAGCAAATATAATACACATGTTTTTTCAATACGATAAACCTGCAAATAATTTCCTAAGTTGCTCTCTAAATTTATGAAAATTGTTTTTTTTTTTTCATAAATAAATTTTTACTTCATAATTTAAAACAAAAATACCCCTCGACCATGGAGGCCGTCCATGGTCGAGGGGTAAGGCTCTCGACTACGAATCCGAAGGTCGCGGGTTCAAATCCAAATGCAAGTAAATTTTATTTAATTAATTTGTGCTGTTTCACAATTAATTAAATAAATAATTTTCGCACGTCCCAGAGTGGAAGATACTCTCACTATCGCATCGTGGTGAAAGAACACCATTCAGAATTGAAACGTTGCTTGAAAGGGCTTTCAGTCGTGTTTGGTGACCACATCTGAATAGCCAGGTATTTCCGCACCTTCCTCTTCCCCTTCTCCTTCTCCTCCTCAATACCTTCAGCCTCACAACATTTCCCAATTGGGGATGCCATAGTCTCACTGGCTCCAGATGGTTGGGAGCAGTTGCGACTCTTGTGCGGTATTCATGTAAAAAAATAAAAAAATACTTCTCATCCGTACTAGATATTTACTAAACCTTTGATTAAAAAAATACTTCGTTCAATTTGGATGGTTATTATATGGGTACAAAACCAAAATTATGTATGAAACAGGCAGCGCAGACGTTCCTCTTAATGGTTAATTTGTTTTATAGCCATCTGTTAAAATTATTTTCACGTACTCGTTTTATAATGATTTTGTTAACCCCCCTCCATACCACTACCCCTTTCTGGCTATACGTTCCTTGACTAGGAAATAACAAACCGGCAAGGTACTGATTGCCGACGAGGTGGTGTAAGAGGCAGCACGTCCACTACACTGTCTCGCTCGCCCCCTCGGGTAATCTCGCCGGGAGTGCATGTTGTCCCCAGTAGCGTAAAGGTACATAAGTGATGCCGGGTGGTGTATATACATATGTTTTCCACATCGCATTAACATATTGATTAGAATCGGAAGGCACGAAGAATCTAAAAATCAATCTTTTGGTGTCACATAAAGTCTAAAAAAATACATACTTCCAAAAAGCGTGGCTTTCGTACGGTGAGTTTTTTTCCCTATTTAAAGGGCATTTTACTGAAAACACGACGTGGGTGAACTTTCACGGGTCATCGCTACCGTGAAGACATTGAATCATTCGAAAATTTAATTAAACCAGCGAACGAGTCACGGCAAATTTAATATTTCGGAAGAGAAAGGGCGAATAAAAGTAATAAAATATTCTTTTATTATCGCTATCGGCTGGAATCTTGCGGCGATATTAGTCTGGGACCGCGAGGCCGCTATAAATTGCCCACAGGTATTGGGGAATTCTCATTTGGATACAACCCAACGACCTCGGCATCATCTTTTAGCAAATGTCTCTCTGAACGATGAGCCAGAATACATTATGTCTCCGACCCTGATGGACGGTTGAATTCCACCTCGAGAATTTTGAACAACGAATAGACCGTTAATCGCGTAACCCATAAATTAATGAAAAATGGAAAAATCCAAAAATTTAAGCAATAAGAAAGTTTCGCACAATAGTCCCAACTGCCTAGAGTCAATGGGACCATGGTATACACAATTTGGTGGGTAAAAGAAGTCGGAGAGGAGAAAGATGGTCATTTTTTTTTCACTAGTTCCAATGCACCGAGCCAGAAATTACATCGCTTACCAGAGAGACAATATGTAATGAAATGTTGTTTATGTAAAAGATATAGATATTATTCTAAAAATATTAAATACGAATCTAATCTACATAAATAAATAATATGGTTCTCAACCACCAACAACTTCTGGATCTGGAGAGAGGTCCCGGAATCGTCAAATAAAAGTGTTCTAACAAATCAAAGTTCCAATACAGTGAACTAAGAACGCGCTCGCTTGTATCGGGTTTCGATCATTCTTAGAAGAATGATCAAAAGATTCATCACCATTTTCGGAATAAAAAGTATTTTATCGGATTCTATCTCCCACCAGTGAAGTGTACTTAAACGCGCCATCTAAATGATTAAAATGACACATTTTGATCGCTTAAGCCAGAGAACAATTCCCGTCGTAGATTACCAAACATAAATATTGTTTTAAATCTAAATGTCGAATTAAAAGGAGAAACACGGCGACCGTCGAGGGGATTTGATAATTAAATTTAACAAACAGTGATATTGAAGCCGTGTTTCCTTAATCTAGTGGAATTAATAAAACAATTTGGAATAGTTTACCTTTGCTGTGAACAGTGTCAACAATAAGTAATTCCGGGGACTGAGACGTAGACAAAGCATTCGCAATGGGCTGCCGACAAAACCCATTTTTCATTTAAATCACTACAATTTATTCAGTTTTCTAAATTACACCCGGACAAGTTTGTAAAGCCTATAAAGATGGCTAGTACATTTTTCTACGACTTTTATCACAACTTGTGAGGGGGAGAGTAAATATTTTAACCTTTATTTTTGTTTTTTTTTTTTAAACCTTTTCTAATGGAATCTGTTTTGTCTTAAACTTGCTTTTAAAAGTACATTTAAAGCAACGGGTATTATAAAGGATGAAAAGTTTTTTTCACTTATACAGGGTGGCGCAAAACTACCGTTATGATTTGGAATGAAATGGCATAATCAAGCCGTTGTTGGTAGTCTATCGGCTTCAATTCTTGCACAAGCTGAACCTTATATGGGAACATGTGCAATGTGGCTAAAATCCTCTGAACGGACCTCTGCGATAGCCCCAGTAGTGCCGAACGTATTCTTGTTGATGTTTCTGGACTGTCCTGCACACTATCCACAACACGTTGGATATTTTCTTCCGTGTGGACCGTACGTGGTCTTCCGGTACATGGAAGGTGTCTTAATGTATCATGTTGTCGAAAATTTGCAACCAGGCGGTTTATTGTTGGTGCTGAAGGTCCAGTACGCACATTAAAGAAACGACGGTAAGCACGCTGTGTCAAAACAATTTACCGTTGATTTTCAAAATATAATTCAACAATTGTTGATCGCTGTTCTGTTGTGTAGTGTTTTATTCCCCAATTACCAAAGTTTTCTTCACAAAATTCTGATATAAAAATAAATTTAAAAGTTATTAAACATTCAAATCACAATGGTAGTTTTACCCCACCCTGTATATTTACCATTTTAAAGGAAATATAGACAATACCACCATACAATTTAATGTGTAATAACGGTGTAGTATAAGTACTTAGATTTTAAACGAAATTTTTATGTAATCTTTATAATAACTGAATCAATAAATATTTTGAATATTTCTGAGTTGAATTGAAAGTAATCCATCATCTCGGTTATTATTACTTTGCAGTTTGCAGGATACCAAAGAGGAATGCACTTTTTTTAGTCCACTTATGAAGAAAACGATTAATATCGTTAAAATTTAGGACGGTATTTTAACATTTCAAACAAATCAATAGTTCGAAATAACGACTTACACGTGTTATTTTTTCTTAATATTAAAAATATTTGTGAAACAGGAAATCTGTTAAAATTTTAACTATTCAAACATTTTCCTATAGAATTTTTTAGGTCAATGCAACTATTTAAAGCAGAATAAGCTATGAAGTTTTGAAATGAACATTTAAGTGCCTAAGCAAGGCAATACGCCATGTCGTTCGATAAATATTTTCAACAAGAAAAACTATTCGAGTTGGGAAGTACCTGGCTCTTCAGAATTTGTCACTAAACATGGCTCAAGTGATTTCAAGCAACGTTTCGATTCTGAATGGCGGTCTCTTACCAGGGCAATACTGAGAGTACCTTCCACTCAAAAAGACGAAAAATCATCAAGTACCTAAGATATTTTTATTTTCTTCACTTTTTACCATGTTTTAAAGCGTAGTATGTAGCTATTATTCGGTTACCAGATAAAATAGAACGGCAAAACAAAACATGATTTATTTATTTTTAAAGAAAGACAGGTTACCTGACAATATTTGAAAATCTCCTACTACCATCACAATTATCGAAAAATGTTGCTTGTGTCGTGATGTAGGACTTAGCCAGCCAACGAATTGAACTCACGACGCCTGGGTGTGACCCAGACGCGATGCCAGCTCAGCCACTAACTGATATTTGATAAAAGAAGAGATTATGCTAGGTTAGATTATTTTAGGTTATGTTTGATTATTTTAGGTTATGTTAGGTTTGCTGATTTTTGTTTTCATCTATTTGCTTCAATGTTCTGTTTTGTAACTGTTCTATTTTGTCATGCAACCCTATTATTTATTTCTAATTCACTTTAACTGCATTACATAGGGACATACCATACCAACAGGGAACAGACTACGCCATATTGTGTGGCTCGCGAATTTAACGACACAGAGCATTTAATGTCAGGTGCGCCTTAATAGCATATTAGGAGAATAATTAATTACAAACTAATTGCTACATCATAAAGGTATCTACGTTTATGATGTAGCGAATGACTTCAAAAGCGTAAATCAATACGTTCCTAATCCGTGTTTACGTGAAACATTATGTTATATTATGTTAACATTGTAATTATTTATTGTTTATTTTGTTCTGTTTGTACAGTATTATAAATATCAGAACACAGAACATTTGTCAAACAGTTTCATTATTTTACAACATAACGACGATCTTTGTGCTTGAGTGGTTACGGTCCTTGGCTACGAATGTCGGGGTCGCGGGTTCAAATCCAGGCGTGAGCAAGTCAATTTTATTTGATTATTATTTTTTTTTAGTTTTATGTATTTCAAATTAAATAATGTTATTATTCAGTTCTGCAAGTATTTCAGTTTTATTATTGTGGCAGCTATTTCGGCGTTCGAGGCGATTTTCAAACTGCGGTTAATCCATATTGCGACGACTTATTTAAATAATTTAATTTACTCCAACCCAATTCTAATTTGGACGGGTTTTTAAAGTAATTATTTACTATCGGTAAAACCGATTTGATTAAAAAATAATTCTAATTCTCTTTTTTTTTATATGTATACCGCACAAGAGTCCCAACCGTCTGGAGCCAATGAGACTATCGCATTTCCAATTGAGGAATGTTGTGAGGCTGAAGGTATTGGGGAGGGGAAGAGAAGGGGAAGAAGGAGGTGGGGATATACCTGGCTATTCAGATCTGGTCAGCAAACACGGCTAAAAGCCATTTCTCCATTCTGATATGTAGACGATATGCTCATATGTTGGAAAAGCACCAACTAACAGATATCAGATACCTTCACTAACTGGGCCAAGGCTGTTAATAATAAAATCAGCTTCACATTTGAACATCAGTTCGAAGGTAAAATAAATCTTGCAGGACAAAATAATAACTTTATATAATTTGAATAAATTAAAAAAATTAAATGGTTTCCTACGAATTAAACACAAACACAATTAATACATTATTTCAGAATTTATTCCTTAAAAATAATATATAGTATATTTGGGGCACGTTCCAGACTGGTAGATACTGTCAATATCACCCTGGTGAAAGACCACCATTCAGAATCGAAACGTTACTTGAAATAGCTTTAGCCGTATTTGGCGACCAGATCTGAGTAACCAGGTACTTCCCGACCTCCCTCTTCCCCATCTCCTCCCCCTCCTCAATACCTTCGGCCTTACAACATACCCCAATTGGGGATTCTACAGTCTCAATGGCTCCAAACGGTTGAGAGCAGTTGGGACTCTTGTATAGTATCAAGTAAATAAAAAATAAAAATGGTAATCATAATAAAGGCAATTACTTATTTATTTATATATTTATGTATTAAATTGTATACTATAGGAGCTTTTACATATTTCGTTATAAAATTTAAATCATAGTAGTAACACAGATATGAAACATATTATGGCAGGTACATCGATGAAATAGATGGTTTTCACGAAATACAAAAACAAAAAATTTAAAATTTCGCACAAATATTCCATACTTTTATCAGAGTCTCGAAATATTTTCAGTAACTGCAATTCTAACTAACTAACTAACTATCACGCCGTTTCTCCGCAGGGGTAGGCAGAGAGGACGGACCGCCAAACAACTCGATCTTGGCATACACTTATTACCTTGCTAGAAGTGCAATTCTGTGGTACAAAATTATATTTCGGCACATTAATAACCCAATATACTATACAAATAGATTCAAGCCCACTCACAACACTCGTCTCAATTTTAATGAATAATTAATGGTTCTTAAGCATACAAACAAATTCACAAAGAACCTTAAATTACGTCATGATTCCTAGTTGTTGTTCCTACATATGTTACCTGCTGAAATTTAAAAAAAAAATCAATTCATCAATATATATTGAAGACCCGGTTAGCTGAAAGAAAATATTTGTATTAAATATGTAGGAAATATTATTTTATGTACGATTTATTATTGTTATTTGTTTTTTTATTATTTATAGATAAAAGTAGAAATGTTTTTGAGTAAGATTATTATAAAATATGTATGTTTTAAATATTTTATTTTGTTACGTAAGTTTTTATTTTATATAGACCTTAATTTTAAATTTGATTTATTATAAGGTTTTGAATATCAAGCACCCGTTAGTCAAACTACTAAAAAATAATCAAATGAAGCAATCAAACTTTGTATTATCCATAATTATTTTACACGCCTACCGGTTTCGGAACAATCGTTCCATCATCAGGGAAAAGTATGTACTGGTATATACAAATAGAAACTTGGTATATTAAAATTAATTTAGCTGGCTAAATCAGGGTTGTCTGTAATACTATTAACAATTTTAAAATTAAAACTTGAGTGAGGAACAAATCTTCTATCTGAGAGTTTTGATAGTTTTATTTCTTTCATTGTACTTTTAATTTATAGTTTCAATAGGTAATCCGAGTTTATAGTTAACATATCGTAGAAATTTGTGTTGAACTTTGTCAATGGAATCGAAGTGGATTTTATAATGAGGGGACCATATTGAAGAATTATATTCCACTTGACTTCGAACTAAGGAAAAGTATAATAATTTTAGTGTTGAAATATTCGTAAAGTTTCTGGTACTTCTAAGAACGAAGCCGGGCATTTTTAATCCTTTATTACTTATTGAATTGATATGTGTAAGAAAATTTAATTTAGAATCTAAGACAATGCCAAGATATATTAATTTCGTTAACAGACGAAAGGGAAATATTTTTAATTTTATATCGGGTTGAAAGGATGATTGAATTTCGATTGTATGGCATGTGTTAATGTTTAAAAAAGTTTGTTAAGTGTACACCAATCTAGTAATTTATTGAAATTTAATTGTATGGCATGTATTAATGTTTTAAAAAGTTTGTTAAATTTACACCAATCTTGTAATTTATTTTAATTTACTCGTATGGCATGTGCTAATGTTTAAAAAAGGTTGTTAAGTTTAAACCAATCTTGTAATTTATTTAAATTTAATTGTATATCATGTGCTATTGTTTAAAAAAGTTTGTTAAGTTTACACCAATCTTGTAATTTATTTAAATTTAATTGTATGGCATGTGCTAATGTTTAAAAAAGTGTGTTAAGTTTACACCAATCTTGTAATTTATGTAAATTCAATGTTTTTTTTAATAGTTTGAAGAGTTTTAGATCGTCGCAACCGATAACACAATAACTTTGTTATTAAATATGTGTATAATATCATAAATAAATAAAAAAATACATTTAAGTAAAAAAAAACTTATGTTTACAATCTACATCTATATGAAAATCAAACAATGCAAATCTCCTTTTTTTAATTGATTAATTGTCCTCGCTTTCAAATAAAAGTATCCCTTAATAGTTAGATAACTATTTAAAGGAATCTTAAAAATTCATTGGCGTGCGGTCCATGTTGGTGGATTCCCATATAATATATGAGTTTTATTAATTGGAATCTAAAAAAATATATTTTAAATCGGAACAATTCCTAGGTCACGTCATCTACGTCATCTATATGACAATCAAATAATGCCAATCTCTTTTTTTTTAATTAATTAATTGTCCTCGCTTTCTAATAAAAGCATCATAACTATTAAAGGGATCTTAAAAATTCGTCGGCGTGCGGTCCATTTTGGTGGATACTAATGTAATATATGGGTCATATTAACTGGAATTTAAAAAAATGTATATTTAAAATCGGAACAATTCCTACGTCACGGCGTCTGTCTTGCATAAAAATTGTCTACTTATCTGTAGGAGAAGCAAAGGAAATTTAGCGATGAGTTGGAGTGATCATATACCATCGGCGTCCGGAACGTCGGTGTCCGTTACCTTCACACCACACAGGACCTCGAGGAGTGGATCAGCCTTGTCTACCATGGAAATTGGAATGTAGGTCACGATTCTCAGCAATGAGGAAATGACTAAAGAAGAATGAATTTGTATAATAAGCGATAGTGATTATTAAGAATGCGTAACACTTGCCATTTTTTCAATCGTATCTTATATTTATACACGATCTTGTCCAAGTCTGCATAATTACGCACGCTGGATTAAATAATCTAAAATAGTATATGAAGAAAAAATATCAAAAAAAAAGTTTCCATTTATTGTACCTATCTATTACCAAATTTATCATATTGACTTATTAAGTTTAATGTTTATACACGAAACAAACACAATTTGTTTATGTTTACTCTTTTTTTTAAATTGGAACATATTATAAGTAGATTGGTATTATGATGTTTCAGATAAATAATGTAAATCTTCACAACACTAATACCTATATCTCAAGAAAAATCAAATATTGATTTGACAGCACGCCACTGTAAAAACGTACCGTTTGCTATGTTCTTCACTTCGCAAATTCTACAAATCAAACAAAGAATTTAAAAGAATGTGATACAAGTTAGTTGGATCCGAGAACACAGTGACCCTTTACAGAATGTAGTCGGAATTTCAATAGGTCCGCAACGTCGCATTTCTTCCCGGCATTCACTGAACAACATGCAAATGGAGCTAAGACAGCTCGCAGTTCTGGGAATCCAATAAAATCTAAAGAAATTTCGATACCAGCTATATTATCCGGCGTTCCTCTCTCGCCCCCCGGAGACAGGGCCAGGGGATGGTGTTCCCGAGGTTCATCATTAGTTGGGATGAAATCCCCGAAGGAAACTTAAGCGATACCAAGCCTTTGCAAACATTGCGCATTGCTTTATTTTTGTTTCTTTTATGGGTGTTCGAGTATCTTAGTTCTTATGTACGAATCGTTCAGTAGAGATGCATTGCAAAACCTTTTTAAAACAAAGTTCTTTAATTGTGCAGTGTCAAACCAGCAGAAGAATTTTGTAGATTAAGGGGGCAATACAATAAACTGTTAAATCACAAAAATGAAGCAAAGAAATCTAAACCTATTTCTTTGTCGATATCTGAAAATTTCAAATCGAAAAGAATTCATTTTTCACTAATTATTCTGCAAAACGGAAAAGGGCATGGATAAATAATGGAAATATTTTTGTTTAATTTTCACATTAATTCATTATGTTCAGACTTGTCCACAGCTTCCAATTATGTCTAGATTTAGCAAATTTCTATTTGAATTTTTAATGAAGTTGTTTGTTCAAACGCAACTTTATAAGATATATAAACCAACCGGTTTCGGATCAGCCTGATCGTTCTTCAGGGTTGTAAAATGACGAACTAAATAAAAACAGAAATGTAGTAAAAAAAATCATTTTTTATGTGAATACCGCACAAGAGTACCAGCTGCTCACAATCGTCTGGAACCAGTGATGGCCCGCCAGGAGCAACTGGCATCCCCTAATGGAGTATGTTGTGAGGCCGAAGGTATTGAGGAAGGGAAGGAGATGGAGAAGAGGAAGGTTGGGATGTGCCTGGCTATTCAGATCTGGTCACCAAACACGGCTAAAGCCATTTCATGCAACGTTTCGATTCTGAATGGTAATCTATCACCAGGACGATACTGACAGTGTCTACCATTCTGGAACGTTCCGCAAATATACTACATATCATTTTAAATGAGCAAATTGTTATATAACACAATTTATTCAAATAAAATTTACGAGCGCACGCAAGGATTTGAACCCGCGACCTCCGGATTCATAGCCAAGGATCGTAATCACTCAACCACGGACACCATCGAAATTATTATTATAAACAGTAAATATTATTATATCCAATTATAATGCATACCCAGAAAGTGATTGTTTCGTATGAAATATTAAAATTATTTTTCTAAGAAAACAAGATCTCACTGTTTTTTTCTTAGGATTCCTCGCTCGTGTGCTAACATAGTTAATAAGTACTTCTTGAGAGCTTCATGTAAAGATAAATCTATAAAGTTGAATACGCTCAGACCTGCCAGCGCCCGTATAAATTTAACAAAGCATAGCACCGGAATTAACCCCGTAACGTCATTACGCTGTGGAATTTTAAATAATAACTAGCAATTTGTCCGTTGCACCCAACAGAAGTGATTAAATTTTATTATTATTCCCAAATTTAAATTCGTAATTTTATGCCTACAATAAATTATTAACTTGAATTTATTTTTATTTATTATTTCCTTATTTAAAATCATTAGTTGTTGGTTAGGTAGTGTGAAGGAAAGGTAAGGTGTTGTGTAATGTAGTGTATGTACCTATTGTAAGACGTGCAAGGTATATATAGTAGTGGTGGGCGAAGCGGCTCGATGATCCGGATCACTCACTACAGGTTCGCTGATCCAGCTCGATTGAACGACGGTTCGCGTCTCCCCGCACCATGCCCTCTCCCTCGCTCCCTTGGCCCTCCTAATGACGTCCTTAAGACGCTCTTACACGATACTTTTTTCGTCCAGTTTTCATGTGGATTGTCTTTACAGAGAGGTCATTTAGTGATCCGGCTCACTAAACCGAGCCGCTTCGCCCACCGCTAATATATAGTCTGCTGAAAAGTGCTGCCATGATACCATGATACCCGACGCAGGTGATAAAATTTTACGCATGCAAACTAATATTTGAAATAATTTTTCTATATTCTTCCTTAAATTTAAATGAGCGCAATTCCCGTAATTTTGGTGTAAGATTACTTAACTTTTTCCTTAGCGGGGAGAGTAATTATTTAGAAATTCAAAATAATGATAATATTATTGTGCAATACGATAAACATGGTGTTTTAAAGATAAAAATTTATAAAATATTTTTCTATTTAAAAACATTATGTTTATCGTATTGCGTAATAATACTATCAATATTTCGATATAATAAATAATTCCACTCCGACGTCCCTCTCGCTCTTAAGGTTAAAACCTTCTTGCTTAACTGCGTTTCCGGTTCTCTCGGATGACAGCTGTCAGCTGAATTCAGCGAGCGACATTCATCAAAAATGTCAATATTTGCCTACTTTTAACAAGAGAAAATCTCAATATTAAGTATTTCACCAATTACGTTATTATTTACTTTACACATAATGAGCTATAATAAACATTATTAAACATTATATATATGTTGAAATTTTCGATAATTAACGGCAAGCGCGGCATTGAGGAGAGTCGGTACGATCGGCCGAGTACAATGATTTCGATTCCGAGGGTGGTGGACTAACTCCGAGTTCGCAAATCCGGATTCACTCGTTCCGAACTCACACTCAAGGAACGACAAAGGTTTTGGATTGGGGTCAGAAACGAAAGCCGTCTCTATGCATTAGTGTAATATGAACGATTTTTGATTCCGGAACGGCGGACCTATGCGGACCGAAAGGAACGAAGACCGAGTCCGAGGAATCGAGTCCATGTGGCTTAACTCGGAATTGGAACCGAGTTTTTAAAATAAAAGGAATGACCTACCTCTTCGGTCAGCACAAATCCAAATGTCACTTTTAACACTAGAGACAAAAAAAGGGTCATTACTATCTAATGAGGTAGGTACCTTTTTATAAAACGTGATTCTTCGTTAAAGGGCTTATTTATGATATTTAAAAAGAAAATAAAAATGTAATATAATGAATTATAACATTATGTAATTGTTTTTAAAAGTTTTGGTTAAAAATCTTATGTAACTTGAAGATATTTCATCAATTTGTGCTTTCAAATAATCTCTTAACAACCTATTTAGAATCTTTTTACTATGTCTCACCAGAATTCCACATTTAGTCAAGAAGTCTTTAAGCCTAAGGAAAAAATAAGGTATCTTCCTTAAAAAGAACGGGAATAGGACTTCAGGTTTTGATACCACGGTTTCATATTTTTACTTAATTTGTCTTCAATATTCCCATTTTTTTTTATATCGACGAAAAATAATAATAAAAAAATGTCAAACAATTAATTCGACAATCCGCGCTTTTACTAACTTTCAACACTCCTAGCTGCCCCCGCCAGCTCACATCATACTATTATTATTATTAAATGAATTTTATCAAATCATTTGTATCGAATTAAGTTACCCGCACAGTCCAGTTAACCTAACCTAACCTAACCATAACTAACCACGCACCCCCAAGGTTTCATTTTCACGAAAAGAAGTACGTGCAATATTAACAATATGTTAATAAAACAATTATACTTTAAAACGATAATACTAAAAAACACGAAATAACAAACGCACACATCAGACATCCCAGAGTCAAAAACACATCCAACAAGGAACCACAAACAAAACATTTGGACAAAAAAACTTCTTATACTATGGTACTAAACTCTTCAACAAAATCCCACCCTCCGTCAAAAATCTCAACAACAATAATATATTTAAAAATCAAATAAAACGCTGGATACTTTACATAGGGAGATTTATTAAAATCTTTAAAAATATATTAACACCAAATACAGACTAACGCCGAAACCACTCAACTGCACTTAAAAACACCCCACCTTACAATTCTTTATATTTTTCAGCAATCACATCAATTTAATATAATTTTCTTTCATATTTTGTAAAACTCATTTTTTTTATTATGAAAAATAAAAAAAAGATAATGAAACATTATAATTATTATTATAACGGTACTATTAAAATAATTATATAGTATGTACAATAAATTCATACATATACATTTATTATTATAAAATACATTCTGCCAAATGGATTCAGCTATCAAATGTATAAATCGCTAATATTAAAGCAAAATTTCCGCAGCATTTTTGAAACAGTGTTATTTTTTGTTTAAAATTTAACTCAACGGATATATCCAGTTACAGTTTTAAAAATGGCCATATGGACGCACACTTCAAATGCTAAATCATTTGTATGTTGTAGGTTACCTAGGTACTATTGTATAATAAACACATGCAGGTACCTACTCGATTGTGTTCTAATAACTCACGAGTGTCCTTGTTCTATTTTTGAAAATATTTTATTGGTTGGTACACACATTAAAACCACCTAAATATCGAGGCCGGAATACCGAATCAAATCAGCCTCTTTACTTCTAAGAGAATTTTTTTATTTTATTTTTTTTATTTATTTAATTTTACTGTAATAAGACGTATACTTTTTTTAGTATCCATGTATCTCATAGAAATTAAGAGGCTAATTTGATTCAGTTTCCCGGCCTCGAGATTTAGGTGGTTTTGGTTTAAAGTATTCCTCGTAATGTTTGAAAGGTAAGTCGATCAATGTCTTAGAAAAACAAATTATCTCCGGGCGTCACTTAATGCGGTTCACGCGATAATGGATCCCGTTGCCGAGTGAGATGTGGGAGAACGCCAATCAAAATCGAACTTCTTGAAAAATAACTCCGCTGTTGAAATTAGAAAATTAATATATAGATTTTGAAAACCTCATCGATTTATCTACAACACCGGAAAATATTGAAATATTATTTTACTTCTTTAGAAAAACTGAAAACACTGTCACATGAATTTGATAGATCGTTTCGAATATTCTGGAAAAACCCCTGATAATTCTCGGCTTAGAGAATATTCTAGAGATAATTCCGGGAAGATTATTCCAGATGTAGAAAACCTTTAAAAAAAATCATAATTATTTAAATATACCTCGTAAACGGGCTACATTCTTATATTAAAATAATAATTAATAGGTTTAATTCCACCGTTAGCTTTTATTACAAAGCAATTTAAATGAATTATTTAGCAGAAGAAAACAACACTTAAAAACCATGCAAAAACATTGTCATTTTTTTCTTCTTAAGCCTTAAATAATGGTACACTCGACACTCCAATGAAGACAATGAACGAACACAATTTTACAAATTTGTTAAAAAATAGTGTCATAAGGGTTGTGATGTTTTCATTCGTTGAAAATATCATCATCTAGAAGTGAATTATATTTTACAATTCTTATAAATCCCTTAAAACGAGACGACATATGGTTGATGTCGCACGATACATTATTGATGCGATTCGGTTAGAAGATATAAAAACGTGAAGGTTAACGCACTCAGAAATACTGTTTCATTTTAACGTAGCGCCGTTTACATATTGAAATAATAAGCGTTGTTTGGTTGAGTGAAAGTAAATAAAACAAATAAAAAATACCCACGTCTCGACGCCAGCTTGCCGTTTGAAATACATACTTGAGGCCATCTTTATTTAAATTTTATTCTAACCTCTGAGGCCATCGGAATGCTGGGAGCTTGTGGAACTTCAAAGAAATGCGCAAGCAGACATTCAGCTAACTGAAATTGAAAATATACACGGTTCGATGGACTGTTCCAGTTTAGTTTAAAATATTGGATTCTTAAGCATCAGAAGAGTCGAAAGCCACAATGATATCTAAAAATTTAGACAAAAAATCACTTTCATTTCAAATTCTGAGAAAAATCTTTTACAACAAATTATTGCTAAATGCAGTTAGTAACTATTGCGTGATCAGAAACAAAACTAAAAATTTACAAGAATCGAAGTGCAGTGCTAACGTCATGGTTATTAATTTTCATACTAAGTCGATGAATACTTGGAGTAGGTCGTATATAGGAAGTACGTTTACGAGAGATGGAAAGACTGATAGGGATATTGAAAGAAGGGTGAATGCAGGAAACTCCATAAACGGAGGAGTGAACGCGATTGGCACAAACAAAAAGTTGTCCAAAGAAGCGAAGCTAGCAGTCCACAATTAAGTGCTGATACCAACCATGATGTATGGCAGTGAGGCATGTAACTGGCAGAGGAAGGACAAAAGTAGACTGAATGCTGTAGAAATGAGATCTCTGAGACGAATGTGTGTAAAACCATGTATGATCGTATGAAAAATGTTGAGATTCGTAAAGAATCCAAGGCTGATGTAAGCGTAGTGAGCAAGATCGAGAAAGGGACGCTTTCTTTCACAAAACCTCAACACTCAAACGAGGTCCCCGAAGACGAAGCGGTTCCTATGACGGTTCAGCCTGCTGGAAGTGATTATTAGCCGTCTAGTTCCGTACGATAGTATATTTGATTTACAATTTTAAATCGTTTATTTCGGGGGATTCAGATTACTGAACCTGACTAATCCATCCGTGCTTTTGATTGTCCTCGCTAATCTTTATTCCAATTATCGGGGAACGGATTACAATAGATAAAAAGGGTTGCGCTTATAGAGTGTTCGATGCTCACTGAAACCATGTGTGCTTCCTTTGTAATTTGATTCCGCTCAGGTCAGCGACTGAAGCGCGCGGTACTATTTAATCCCCCGAGCAGGATTATGTAGCTGGCTACAATATACGTACCTGCTATTTTCTCGTTTTTACGTTGGCTCTTTGCTACTTGCTCTTGTATTATTGATATCATAAATAATTTATCTTTTTCAAGGCATGGAAAATCATCATGTAACAGAAATCTCGTAGTTTGACCAGAAATTTCTAAGATATTATTCCTTTGATATATTTTTTTAGGTATCCTAAGATTAGGTTGATACCTCTACTGAAATAGCTTGTAAAGAATAAATCGTATTCAAAACATGTAAATGCGTTTTGAAAAACTATTCTGTTTTAACAATATTTAAGTATTTATTTTATATCGTTTTTCGAGTGGGTTGAAACATTTACTGAAAAAGCATACGATTTTAAAGTTATGATTACAAATTACATATATCAAAAACACACTACGAAATACGGACTGAAATCATTGTAATTCATTAACTGCACCGACCATAACAATTTAACTGGGGAATTAAGACATGTACACGCTTCTAACAAATATAGAAATAATAATATTTCTAAAACGATATAAGTATCAACTCGATTTTGATAGCCGTCCTGCTAACATTCGTACATTCTATTTTTACATAATTTACATCTGTATATTTCGAGCTTATATTGTAAATTATACCCTTTATTGTTGTTGTAATTTTTCTTTTATTTTTTCTTTATTTAAATAATCAGAAACGTGAAATATACACAGATTTTTCAAACCTGATTTTTTTTAAGGCGACGAGACTATATTCAGATCACGCGCAAGAGAATTTGAGAGGGCAAATTTACGTGTCAAAAAATAAATAAGAGTGTTGAAATCTACAAAGAAACAAAATAAAATTAGAATTATTCGTGTGGGGGATTTAATATTTTTAAATTAATTTGGTAAAAACGTCAAAATATCGAACGCACTCTGATAAACTTGTTCTACTTGTTATTATTCGGCCGTATTCAAAGATAAAACACATTTACTAGATCTGAAAAAAAATAAAGCGAGGACTAGAGACATAACTGTATCCTAACTCCTTACGTTGCCATAGCACGTCTCGGCTTGTACCCGCTCCCGCACCCGTATATCGGAGGCGTGTTACAGTCGCAATGGCATGTTACAGCATGTTACAGCATGGCGCCCGGCTCTGCTCGGGAGATATTAAACGACCACCGCACACCCGTGCCCGTTTGCCCGTGGTGTCCTACGGAGGCATTTACCCTAAGATGGAAATTTAACACACATTTAATACAAGACACGGCGACAGACTGTGCCCATACTCCGGCGGGTATGGTCGGGGAATACACTGCGGAATATTAAGATCGTTTCACAGCGGGTATTTGAGTGGAATGATAACATTATTAGGTTCGATCTGTGTGCATGGGGACAGTGGCAGTCCCAAGGTCTGAAGTCCGATCGGAACTACATAATGTCATTACTATGGCAACACAAAGCTATTCACTTCGTCTTAGAAATGTGTTATTCACATTGACGGCCTCCATGGTCGAGGGGTAAGGCTCTCGACTACGAATCCGAAGGTCGCGGGTTCAAATCCTCGCGTGCGCAAGTAAATTTTATTTAATTAATTTGTGGTGTTTCACAATTAATTCATTTTTAAAAAAATGTACAGTATATTTCCGCACGTTCCAGAGTGGAAGATACTCACAATATCGCCCTGGTGAAAGACCACCATTCAGAATTGAAACATTGCTTGAAATGGCTTTTAGCCGTGTTTGGTGACCAGATCTGAATAGCCAGCCCCCCAATATTTCCCCACCTTCCTCTTTCCCTTATCCTTCCCCTCCCCAATACCTTCAGCCTCATAACATTCTCAAATTGGGGGTGTCATAGTCTCACTGGCTCCAGACGATTGGGAACAGTTGGGACTCTTATGCGGTATTTATATAAAATAAATGTTTTCGCTTATTCGCATTTGACAGTTTATTTTAAAGGAACAACTCAATGCTATAAAATTCAATTATTCACGTTTGTTTTTTAATTTATAATTATGATCCGTGAATTTGATTTATGTTTTTAATTATCTAACATCTAATACATAGTTATTAATTTCATAAATTCTAAAAAATTATTTCCATGTAATCATTTTCTTTGCAAAGCCTCAAATAATGACAAAAGTTTAAATACAAATTTGTTTTAGAATACGATGTGGAATCATCATCTGCTTTCGTAAAGTACAACTAATTTATGAACACCGTTTGGTTAAAATAAAAAATGCAGTAAAATTAATTAACATTAATTACAATCATTTGCCTGTGAGCCATCTTATGATACCATTTAAAACATTTTAAACGATCGCAGTGCCCTCATTTTTTGTCTCCTATTAAATGTCAGACTGTATTTGTGTCGATAGTAAAAACCCAACTAAAATTCGCAGTAAAGATATTATATGTACGAGTATATATATACGATATATAAAGCATGCATTTTAATTTGTTAATAGCTGAGTTGGAAAATGCGTTAGGTTTCCAACTAGGCGACATCGGTATATATATTAATTTTATTTATTTACTCATCATAAAATTTTATTTTTTTTGAAGATAGGCTAACTTTACCGGGTTATGAATAACCTGACAATATTTGAAAATCTCCTACTGCCATCACATTAAGCCGAAGATTTTGCTTGTGTTGTGATGGAGGATTTAGCCAGCCGAGGAATTGAACTCACGACACCTGGGTGGGACCCAGAAGCGATGCCAACTCAGCCACTGATCGATGTATAAAATATTTATTATACATATACTCGTATGTTTATTTTATGCGCGGATTTTTGCAATTTCTACCAACCAACCCTTTGTTACAAAATAAACATGGTATAATAATATTGCAATGCTCTCTACTCACTTTTTTATGTGAAGACTTAAAAAATAATGTCTCGGGTATGATATAGATAGGGGAGGGAAGGGACAGAAAGGAATTAAAATGAATGGGACATAACCATTATTATTCTAGTGCAAAGACGAAAAGAAACTCTTCACGTCAGCCTTAAAAATGGGCTTTGAGGGAGTGTTTCATACATCAGATGCAGTTCGTTCCAGATGCATATACTAAAAATTATTGAGAGCATAATGTAGTTGGTGGATGGGATTCACAAGGGTTCTCTCGTCACTTAAGCAAAGAGAGCCGATACTCGGAAAAAAATAAAAATGGATAATAGGTGTATTAACAGTGTTTAGAACGTTGTGGAGATGGGAGAGTGTGTTTAATTTGCATCGTGTATTGATGGGAAATCAGTGTAGTCGTTTTCGGTATTCAGAGATATGTTCATATTTATAGGTCAAAGAAATATCTTATGCATGTGTTTTGTAGTCGCTCTCTTTATTCATAATACCATATTATATATAGAAATAGCTCACATCGGCGTAATCGAGAAAAGGTTATAACATCGTTTGTACCTGTGTTACTTAGACATTTAAAGGTAAGAAGTTGTACGTAAGAAGTTGTATGTAAAACGTTTGTAGGTAAGAACAACAATTTTGTCGCAGACATTTAAGGCGAACTCTAATACGGATATTAACCCGATGTGTACCTATTATAACATAATAAAATATTTTACAAATCGACTCATTAAAATGTACCTTCTTACCTGTAGTTCAAGTAAATCCGATAAATATGTATTTTCTGACACTATCTCATAACAGATCCTACAGAAATGCCAATTGATTTGGCAGCCAGCAGTGCTGGTACAGAAATTTTATTTGTATACATATTTCTAATTTTGCGATGCAAAGTATCTATAAAGAACACATAAAAATTTGGTTTGTTTTGCTGATTAATAGTTTACCACGACCAGATTTCATTTTTGACTTTATTTTAAATATCACAATATAATTTTACCGAGGGAAACTTAACTACCTGAACTTCATCAAATTACAACGACAATATTCGAAGATTATGACAAACGCCGCTACACAACCAGTATAAAAATATTATCGTTCTAAGCTATTTCGAACAAGTTTGACGTTTACTTGCGATTCTGTCAGTGTGCACAAACACATTCAAACGTCCGCTCTTTAAAATGATTTGCCTGAAAGTGGGTATTAAATTAGAGACAGAATTCTATCATCACTGTGAGCCCTAATTAAAATAAATTGCATACATTTTCATGGATCTTTGGATTTCTGTATTCAACAAATGATAGGTATGCACAGAAATCTTAGACAATGAGTCTGAGCAGGCAATAAGTCTTTTAAAACGGGTACATAAAATAGGTAGGTTACTATTTAAAAATCTGATATTACATCTATGGTAATGCACCTTTTCGAGTAAACTAAAAAATGAAAATATTCATAAAATTATATCATTATCGTTTCAATTTCCATTCGTGCACTCTATTTGCAGTGGTACTCCTATTGTGGAGAAAATCCTTCTGTAAAATGCAATCCTAATTCAATAAATCTCCCTTAATCTCCTATGAACAAAGCGGTCGTTAATATTATATTCAAAGCACAAGTTTACGACCATTCCCATTTTCCGGTACAGATAGTACATGCACAATATAAACAGGCGGTAAATTGAAAGTAGGGGGGTGGAGCGGGTTCCTCCCTATTCTCCTTGTGTTTATTCCAACCCTCCATATCCCTCTCCCGGGAGGAGCCTCATTTCCATTTTTATGGTTGCACTCGTTTGGCGGAAGATGTCAGAAGGTTACCGCGAGACAGGAGATCAGAATATTGTATGGAAGTACAGTGATCTGCCAAGACGATGGTATATTATAGAAGATTTTGAAAATAAATTTCGCGGTAACTGAACCATTTTTACGAAACAATTTCCCAAGAAAATTCTTGGGGGTATGCAGCAGAAGAAGGCGTGTACTTGATTTTTACATATTTTGGACATTGACAGTGTATTTGCGTACCTTCGAATTTTTATGTCCTTTCTTTTGTTGAGTCAGTAGTTTGTTATTTAACCTTACCGGCGATACGAGACGTTCCGAACTGAAAAATGCTGAATTAGCGACATCGAGAACCTGAAATTTCGCTGGTTAATAAATATAATGCAATATTTTGTCGCATCGGCTCAAAAAGTTATTATTTCGTTTATTTTTTGTAGACGGTTTTTCTTATTTATTTAAGTTTTTAATCCAGCAGGTCTTAATGGATGGTGCAAATTCAATCTTCCTTGTTACATGAGATATACATATACACACATTATAACCAATAATAACAAAAATGAATATGATAAAAAATAAAAGAGGTGAAATAAGAATACGAAAATAATAAAATGTATTAAAAAAAAAAATAATAATAATTAATAGTTTTAATAATTTTAGAAGTAAAGAAATTCTCTCCCAAATAATGTTTTAATCTAACTAAAGAATACACTTAAATACGTCTTTTTTTGTATGATATTTACCTTACTAGACTAATTATGCATTTGATGATAAATCTTGATATTTGAATTTATTGTAACAAACCCATAAATCAAGTGCATAAAAAAATGCGCATCTCTAAAAGAAAAATTGTTGCTATGGTTGAATTGAAATTATATAATGATAAGCAATACGATAACTAATTCTTTGACAATTTTACCTCCCTTGATTTTCAACCTTATTTGTCTTACTCGACTAATTTCTATGGATTGGTATTGAATTACCTACCTAAAATATCCCTTATGATATAGGTAGTTATTTGTTTAACGAATGGGTACAGACTTGGGTATAATGTGTAATGAATCGCAGTGGGTTTAGGGGTAAACATGATGGGTGTTGGCCATCAATCTTGGAGGTATACAGAGCCATTTGAGATGCTTTTAGGGCTGGGGGTTGAGGAGTCCAGGGATGATGGTAAGGGCCAAGGGTTGGGAGGGAGATGCCAGGTGAGGCTTTAAGAGTGATTGGCATTAAGTAGGTAGAGGTGCCCAATCTCAGGCCTTGGAGATAAAATCTTTCCTTCGTTCCAAGTTCATAACAATTTATTTTAATAGGTTTAGTATTGACGACAGAAAATTAATATTATCTGGAATATAGTGAAATAAAAAGCTTCGTAGAATTAAAAAAATGTAGGCACAAGTTTTTTAAAAATTGATGTCAGAAAATCTATCGCATGATTTGGGGTGACGAAATAAAAACAGTTTTTTATGCCTAAAAAAATTCGGTCAACGCAATCAGTTTTAGTTCATAATCTAATGTGTATTATGTTCTATGAAGCATTTAAATATCCATTTAGCCAAAAGAAAATACTCGCAAGTCAAGGACGCCAGATTACTAGTTCCATATTTTTCGTGTCGCCTTTATCATCAGTAAACTCATATGATTAAAAAAAATATGAACACACCTGTTTTATTGTCGGAAATCAATATTACCCCCGTTTAATATTTCATGACATACTCTTTATATGAATAAATAATAATATTCATTATTCTTTAATACCAAAATCTTTGTATTTGCAACCCAAACAAAATGGGTGATATTGAAAACCCACATAATATTTCAGAAAACAATTCCCCCGAAAATCAGAGCAGCCAGCCTCAATACAATTGTACCGCCTCCTTTATAATAACCAACGGAATATATAATAAATATTACGCAAGGAGAAACTCAATAAGGTTTTCTGGGAATGCGATCAAATAATATAAATTATCATTTTATTTTCTTGAAACTTACTTTATTACAAATATTGAGATTATTAATGACGGAATGCAAAAACATTTTTTTACATTATTATTTGTAAATTTAGTAAAACAAGAATTAGACGTGACGATAATTAGAGTAAACTGTTTCATTGTGGGTTTCAGAGCGTAGTAAATTGAGACAATATTTTGGGCGAATTTCAACTGGGCTTTCAACTTGTTGTAAAAACATTTACACTCGTCTAAGTCTGGAGCCGCTTCAGGCAACACATAATTACTCCTTAAGCACATTTGCCAACAGATTAAAACAATCAACAAATAATTAGGGAATTATTTGTAGTTTCAGTGTGTGTGGATGCCGTCAGTCTGGGGGTTGTGTCTGATTATTGGATTTGATAAGCTTTAACGGTCTATGCCACCCCTTTTCACAATTAAATATACTATAGGGGGTGGAAATTTATGCAAAGCCATCCAAGGAAATTGTCTGAGCATTTCACGGGTGTCCAAACTAGGTAGGTTTTATTTTGTAGTACCTACTTGGAAATTAACTTATTCATTTCTGTTGTTTTACGACAGCTGTCTTGACAAGACAATTGTCATGAAGTCTGATTTAAATGAACAACTTGACTACATAAATATTTTAGTGGTGGATGTGTTCTTTGATTCGGGTATCAAAGGTAGCAGGTGGTTTAAACCCGGTGGTGAAATAATATTATAGTGTTTTTACGTAGAAAATTAAAAAATATAGTATCTCAATATAGCCCTGATGGGACCTCAATCAACAACCGAAGAGAAGCTTTTGATTTTGCTTTGTTCGGAAACTAATATGAATAGAGACATAGACAGATACTTCCCAATCATCGTGTTCCAACTTCCCCACATCTTTCAACTTCAGAAAATTCACACTGGGGATGCTATAATTCCAATGGCTTTGGACAGATGGAACTATTGTACGTGTTTCAGGAAAAATAAATACTTTCCGAGTAACCATCATAACTGTTCGTGAAATTAAGTACCTTTAATTTGTACTTGAAGAAATGATCTCTTAACTTCCAAACTAAAAGTTCAAACCGTAGAACATTAGAGATTGGGCCTTGTGGGCCTGTAGGGTAAGTATGATGAACCTTACTAAAATGTTTCTACAGTAAGGAACATTGATAAATACATTGTGGGTACACGTTCAAAATTCATTATTCCGGAACGTGAAAAAATGTAATTTAAAATTTTCATTTTTCAATAATCTCCCAACAATGGCGTCCAATATCGCACTGGGCGGAAACACGGAGCTTTAATAACCCCGTGGGAACGCCTCTGTGGCCGTATATTCCCGCCGAGCCCCCTTTGAGCCGAGCTTTCAAAGGGTGTTTGCTCGCAGATCTGGGGGTACTTCGAGCAATCGGGACGACAGGCCCTAGGGCACGGACCCGGACCTCAGAGATAATGCCGGGCAAAATGTGGACGAATCCATTCTTTCACGTTGTTTATTTTCTTTTAAAATTACACCTTTACTTTGTCCAACACTAATAATATGTTCGTATCGTACACCATATTTTATGTTTTTTTTCCCTAGTGTTCACCTAACGAAGTCATAAGAGGCCATGGTTACTTTTTTCTCAGTCATGCATACTAACATACTATCATTTGTTTTTATATTTAATTCGTAAAACTCCTTTAATTTCAAAAATTTGTTTTTGTAATGTATTGTAAATCAAATTTAATAATGTTATTATTAACTTCTGCAAGGATTTTAGTTTTTTTTTAAATTATTTTGTCACCTTTTATCGTTTATCTATTATCACAATTATTTTCTCGGTAAATCGTTTTCACCGGTAATAAATCATTTTGGGCAGAATATTTTTTTTTTTAAATATAGTCATATAAATAAGTGCTCCAACGTGGCCTAACCACAGTTTAAAAATGGCCTTAAACACCGAAACAGCTGTCACAATAATAAAAAACTAAAAAACTTGCGGAACTTAATAATAACATTATTAAATTGGACTAACATGAGAAAGTCGAAATAATAAATTTAAGTATCGGAAGAATTGGAAAATATCACTGAGTTAATGAATTTGACGAGATTATCCTACAAAGCTACCTGATGACCTAAAAGAAGCACATTCTTACTTAAGACGTACAATTAACCCATTAAGTAGTACGTGAAAACCAGGTTTCAACAAAAGTAATTTTAAATTCATAACTACTCCAATATTGGACTGATTCCCTTTATATGACGCCATAAAAAAGTAAAATATTTTTGTATTATTTTTTTGTGTCCTCCTGCCTACAAATATCAGTTAGCCTTGTTTTACCCTATTTCATACTTGAAGTAAAGTATTTTTCTAAACATATCTGAGTTGTGGTTCGGAAGTCACATCTTGCTGGAATATGTAAATGGACCGAGAAACGGAACACAGATCAGAACTATAATGATGTGTTGAATTTACACGTCTATCTCTGTTTCTGCTCCAATTTTGCAATTCCATGGGAAAACAATCATTCAAGCCTTTTTTCGAAAAAGTGTAACTGAATTTTAGATATTAAAAATCTATAGGCTATTTTTGTTTTTACTTCAGACAAAAATATTTAAAATGATTCTGTGATAATTGCTCATAAATATCTCCATGACGAAGTATTAAAAATAGTTTTCATCTCAATGATACTGCAAAACGTAAATATTTAGAAAAATGTCAGGTTGAGATCGAAGGCGGTGGCAAATGCTGCTGGGATTTTAAATCTATTATGCAAAAATCTAATTCCAATTCCGATATCAACTTTAGAAACTAAAATTAAATTATTACTGACCCCGAAATAGTTTTCATACTACTTCCAATCAGTATATAGGCAAACAGCCCCTTAACTAAATCTAGATTTTATCCGAACTGAGGAGCCCAAGAATATCGACAAAATCGGTTTTGGGCTAACCTGCTCAGAGAAAGTAGATGTCTGTAATTGTCATTGTAATTGTCGAATTCTAAAGCCTGACAAGGCTGCAGGCCCAAACACCCTCTAACATAATTACTGTAGCCGACGTGATCATCGATTGTTCATAATCATGATTCTTTCTAATTTTGCGACATTATGTTGATACAAGCCATAAGTGCGGGAAACACCGATTTATTCTAATCCATAATACGGTACCCGAGGTCTGTTTACCTGAGGGTAATTTACAAACGCCCGGCTTTAAATCCCGGAAATTTCGCAGTCGCCAGAAAAAGGCAGTTACGGGGATTAACAGCGAACTAATTAAAAGCCACCGAGCCATAGTTCGTAGTTCACGAAGGAACCCGAAGAATAGTTCGGATGTGATAAAAAAGGGGGACTTTGGCCGAAGCAAAGTCAGTAGTGGACAGAGACGAGTCAGTAGAGACCGTCCGGCCAGTGGTCGTAGTCGAGACTCCCGTCTCCTACAAAGCAAGCAGGCCACTTGCATCCCCAGCCTGAGACGCTGCGAGAAAACTCGGCAGAAACCGCCGAACCCCAACGCCCACCGTTCGAGTGCAGTCGAGTGCCCTTCGCCTCCTGCCCTCCAACGCCGTGATCCCATCAAGGCACATATCCACCACCGCAGGAGTCACACTCGGACGAGCAATCGTGACTCGTACCCAGTCACATCTTGTCACCATAGAAAGTCTTTCACTTCTCCTGCCTCCCACCTGAAGGATTCCTGAACCTGCCTCAAGGATAGTCGGCCCCGTACCCATAGAAAGTGGCTTAATCCAGCACCTACATGTTTACAGTCTTGTAACGACAATGGTCGCTTACAATTACTTATATGTAAAAAAAAACCATTAGTCTGCCACTGAGCTGTATGTTCAATCATAGCATATCAACCTGCTGTTTCCCCCAATATTGAAAACTCGCGCGTGTAAATCCTGTTTTCAAAGCTGGAGATAAGGCTGATATGAAGAATTACAGACCTGTAGTCCTACTGTCAATTATACCTAAAATATTTGATATTATTATTCACAACAAACTACATCATCAAATCATGACTAATCTGGTAGAAAACCAACACGGTTTCATGCCGAAAAAATCCAGGGTATCCAATTTGTTGAAATTTTTGCTTTTGGTGGCCGTCAGACTGGACTCAAGACACCAAACAGACATAGTACACACTGATTTCGCCAAAACATTTGATCGAGTTAATTATAACATATTTTTACACAAAATTTTCAAACTTGGCTTCAATCAACTAACGCATATCTTTTTCGCTTCCTATTTGAAATCTAGAAACCAGTGTGTATTTTCAGCATTGTTGCGTATTCCCCAAGGCTCAAACCTTAGTCTTATCTTGTTCCTCATACCTCATAGACGACATCCAGATCTACGTAAAGTAAGGCAGATGTCTTCTATTTGTTGATGACCCCAAACTTCTGTTGAAATAATTTATAACCAAGACTGCTTACAAATGCCATCTGACCTTGAAGCTGGATCTGAATGGTCAGAGAAAAACAAGTTCGAATTTAATATTAAAGAATGTGTTATAATTACTTATACCCGCTCCCAGAACCATGTTTTTTGTAATTACAGCATAAAAGGGTGAACATTATCCCGACTCAATAGCGTTAAAGATCTCGGTATGGTCTCTGATCCCAAGCTAACGTTCTCAGACCACATATCACTGTCCACTCCAACTTGTTACAAACTGCTGAGGCTTATCATTAGAACATCTAAACAGATTTAATAATAATAATAATAAATAATAATCGGATGATTTTTATAGCGCCGTTTTTGTGAAAAATCACCTCAAGGTCGCTGTACAAATCTTACTTCCTATTCTTACATTATTCCTATATTAAATCTATGACTTTTTTTTTTGGACACTCACATTACACATTATTTATAGACCATATAAAGAGATGCAGTTAGATTATCAAAATTAAATACGGCTTGGTCTAAGTTTTCATACATGTTTAATTGAAAAAAAAAAAAAGAAGCTAACTGCATTTTTACCTTACGATATATTGCAAGACGCTAATAAAAATTATAGGAGTTATGTGAAGTTGGGCGGCGGGTGAGGACTGGGGCCGGGGGTACTGATCCTTTCTTGCAATCTTCTTTGTCTTTGTTGGTGACGGGACGCTTGGTGTTGTTCTGCACGTACGCCATGCGCTTGTCAGCCGGCTTCAGGATCCGGAAGGAGCACTTCAGCGTGTCGTCCACTGACATCATTGCTCCTGCATTATCGAATTCCCCGCTTGCAGTTGCTTCTTGGCAAAGAACTCATACCCGTCCACCTGATGCACTCGGCAGATCAGGTCAAAGTCGTGCTTGTTGAGGAACTTGGCCACTATCTCAATGACGAAGATAAAGACTCGTTCTCGCCCCAGCTGGCGGTGTCCTTGTTGGGGTCCCAGCAGCCCACTTCCCGGTTGTATACAATATTTTTAACAACCACCGTAGCCCGAATCGCCGCTTCTATTAACTTTTGGCACTTCACTAGTACATGTGGTGACGACCGACCGCCATATGTGACCGATCCCCGATGCGTTAATTCGGAAGAACGAAGCAAATTTCAACTCAAAATATTTTAAATATTTGGGTTTTTGTTATAAACTTGATTTAAGCTCGAAACAACAGCACTAAAATTATGTAATTTTTATAAATGTAACCTAAAAATTATTGCGGTTATTTTATCACCCAGATTCAATGATAGTCATGTTCGATGACATTATAAGAAGTAAATTGGAGTATGCTGGCGGATTATCGACTCCGCATCAAATTAAATATATAAATACATTGAAACAAATCCCGAAAAAAATCGTCAGGTATATCTGTATACGGACGCACAGAACGTATCCGAGATTCATGCACCATATCGACTTACTTAAAGCAATTGACAGGGGGGAGTCAAAACAACAAGGAAACGTGGTTAACAAAGGTGATTTACAGTGTGATATTATTTTGTTTACTAAATTAGTTTTTGAGCCTTGAAACAAACCTTATGCAAATCTTATGATACTCAATTATAATATAGTATATAACTATACTGAGATCCCATTCCTCTTAGTGCTGTGACTTATAAGTGCCTGAAAACTTCAGCCGTAGTCATCGCCACGACTTGTTCAAGGTACCACAAGGCAGAACAGATGTACTAGCACAGCATAGCATAACAAGAGAATTGGTGCTATTAAATGAAATTTCTAAAACAGTAGATATGTTTACGTACACTTTAAAGAACCTTAAAACATCTTTTGTGTACCTAACTTGCCAAATGTTGAGAATTTTAAAATAAGAAATCTTCCACTGTAAATAAATGATTAATCTGGCATACAATATTTTTTCTGGCATACAATAACAATAATAATTTTGTCACAATCTGCGTGTTAATTGAGTTAACAACATAATCAATCATTCCACTTAAACTGCTCCTTACAACGATTCATTACTGCTTTCAATCTGGCTTCTTCGTTATACATCTCGGTAGTTCTAAACGGAAAATAAATTCCGCGCCATGCATCACCGGTTAAGCTGTAGTTACACAAAGTAATTTGTCTCTAAAACGACTGAAGGCTACAGTTAGTAATAGCCGTAAACTTTTATATAGGTCAGAAAGTACGATTTAGTAGGAAAAAAACACGGCTCCCTGTCGCTATAAAGTAGCCTGGGGCCTCTTTTCATCCTTCCCGTGAATAATAATAAATTACGAAGGCTTATTTTTTAGTGTGAATCGTAAGGATAGTATATATCGCCCACACCTTCTCGGGAATATCTTCAGACAATTGCTTTAGTAATATTTCTCGGGTATTTTTTTTTTGCGCGATGTTAATAACTTATTTTTATTATATTGGAGTGTAATGTCAGATGATATGAGCGGATGATTTGAAGAGAACTGCAAACTTCCGAGGGATGAAAGCTATTAAGGATTTGCAAATCGAGAAAAAATGCGAAAGGCCTATGACAATGCTGGACGTGAGAAGACTGGTGGAGAAGAAGTTGAATGTGCTACTCATGTTTCATTTATAATAAAACAAAATCCCACTCTTCCTAACAAATATAGTAAAACGACAATAAATTTAAAAATCAAATAAAATGCTGGATACGTTACATAGGGAGATCTGAAATAGAAAATATGCTAACACCAAATATAGGCTAACACCGAAACCAATCAACTGTACTTAAAATACCTCACCTAACAATTTTTTTTTGTTCAACAATCACATCAATTTAATTTAATTTAAAGTCATATTTTGTAAATGAAATCCTCATCCCGGGAAATCCTAGTGAGGTTATCATTATTTTTTATTCGTTATACAAAAAAATGGAAAATAAACCATTATTATTAGCATTATAACTAACTAACTAACCATGACGTCGTTTCCTCGCAGGGGTAGGCAGAGAGGAAGGACCGCCAAACAACTCGATCTTGGCATACACTTCTTGCTTCATTCACATTCATACAACGCCTCATACATTCTCTTCTGTTATTATTATAATTATTATTATTTTGTGATCACTGATCAAACAAATAGAATTTGATAACTAATCATAAATATATAGATGTTGGTGTCTGTTATTTTATGAATCATTCATATGATTGAACGTTTTTTCCAATTATCCTGGTAATAACTTTGACATTCATTATACTTTCATTGATTAAAGTTCAGAAAACTTTGCATTAAGACAACATGCAAGTAGAAAATTTATACTTGACTTATCCAGCCATAAAGGTATTGAATTTCCACGAATGCAAATAATGAAAAATTTCCATAATAAGACGATCTCTTCTGTTTTCCAACAATAATATAAAAAAGGTTTTTGAAATTTTTTTTCCAGTCTTTCCTGACAAAATTTAAATCATAAAAATATTTGCATGGCCGCTTAACCTTTGGATCACATTTTGATAGCCAAATCATTTCATCAAATCAAATGAAAAAAATCTGAGACTTACCTTAACATAAATTCGTTCCAATATGTTCGTTTGTAACTTGCCATGTATCTGCATCACCGAGATTACTTGAGAAGCAATTGAGTAGAGTCTTACCTGAAGCAATAAAAACAAATTATTAAAACTTACATAATATTACATAGCAACTAATAAAATTGAGGTGCCTTGGGTAAACCAAATTAAATGTATAAAACAGGAAGAATTACAATAGTAAATATAACTTTGTAAAATACCTAAATTACTACTTTTAAATTATACGTTTATCACATACGATTTCTAATAGTTCCTATCCAGATAGCTGTGCCAACCATATTTATGGATTTTATTTACTAATTAAACATTTTAAAAAATACCGTAACTAATTATTAACCATCACGCATTTCTCCGCAGGTGCAGGCAGAGAGGATAGACCGCCACACAACTCTGTCTTAGCACGCATTCCTTGCTTCATTCACATTCATATATTGTCCCATTCTTGCTCTTATGTTGTTCTGACTCTTGACATTGCCTTTTTAGATCGTTTTCCACTTCTAGCATTCACATTCGCGTCATAAATTCTCCTTGCACTTCTTTCTTCATCTATCTGCACTACATGCTGAACCATCCAATTCTCGACTTATTCATTATGCTTGATAGTAATTTATGACAGTTACAAATATATTTTCAGGCCCCATACCTATCGAAAGAAATAACTTTTCTAGCTGGAAATAGTGGAGATAATCTATAAATCCAGGAAGAAAAAAAGCACTGCACTTATCGTGGAGCAAAAGATACCCCGTGCGTGAAACCATTTTTTTGCAGTTTCAGTACACAGGTTCGCGTGCTTTATAGATAAAAATATACAGATTTACAAATATTTTTCATCAGTTAAAAAAACCATATTTCCTCCGAAAACTCACAATTTGTTTGTCTGACTCGAAAATTTCCTAACGTTTATGTGGACATTGTCAAAACTACTTCTTAATATAAAGATTACGAAGATTAATAAATTACACATCTTCGTAATATAAAGATTACGAAGATCAACAAATTACGCACCTTCGTAATATAAAGTTTACGAAGGTGTATAATTTAATAATATTTTTTATATCGTACAAAAACCCCGTTATTGGTAATAACTAATAAGGCTTTCATAGGCCATTTACATTCTCTTTCAAATAAACTGGGCCTTTATGACCCTCAATTAATTGGAAACCACACAAGAAAGCTTTGCTTGGTGGCAGCGGGCGGGAGGTGAGGGGCGAGGGTGGTTATAGGGAGTAAGGGTTGTTGCCAGGGGGAGAAGAGGGGGATGAAAGCTGCTAATGGACGGGTATGCCCATACATTGATTCAGACGAATCAGGCATTTTACAGTGTCATTTGGGGCCAGGGTAATGGGGGTTGATGCGGCCAGAATTCTGTTGCCCGTCTGGTATAATGGCCATTGAATAAACCGATCTTTGGCTGTTTGTGGGCATTGATTATTTTACGACGGTATTTCAAAGGACTGTTGTCGCATATTACTAATATTTTATAGCGCGACAGAATAATTCGATTATTTGTAATGACTTTCTGCATTTAAAAAAAAACACACATATCATCTTTAAATCAGTAATCTGTTTTATGAATAAATAAAAAAACTAAAATTGAAAGCTCTAGTGTTATGAAATTAGTCCAGGTTTTCTATCTAGAGTTTTAAGTTAAACGCAACCATTTATGGTAGGCAAAGTCTCTTACATCATGAGCTATGAAACTCTGAAATATCTACATATTAATACAATAATTTCAACAGCGGAGTTATTTTTCAAAAAGTTCGATTTTGACTCGGGTTCTCCAACATCTTGCTGTGCAGTGGGGTCTATTACTGTGTGAACCGTATTTGGTGAAACGCGGACTACTACGCTTTTTAGTACACTGCAACTTTACAGTACACAACACTACACTTTTAAGTACACTACATCCTTAAAGTACACAACACTACGCTGTGTAGCACACTACAACTTTACAGTATACAACACTACACTTTTAAGTACACTACAACCTTATAGTACACAATACTACGCTTTTTAGTAAAGTACAACTTTACAGTAAACAATATCACGTTTTTAAGTACACTACAACCTGTACACAACAATACGCTTTTTAGTACACTACAACCTCACAGTACACAAAACTATGCTTTTTAGTACACTACAACCTTACAGTACACAAAACTATGCTTTTTAGTACACTACAACCTTATAGTACACAACACTATGCTTTTTAGTACACTACAACCTTACAGTACACAACACTATGCTTTTTAGTAAACTAGAACCTTGTAGTACACAACCCTATGCTTTTTAGTATACTATGACCTTATAGTACACAATACTATACTTTTTATTACCCTACAACCTTACAGTACACAACAGTACGCTTTTTAGTACTTTTTCTTTACACTATCTACCCAACAACACAATAAATTAAAATCAGGAAATAATACATTCGGGTAACATAAATTATTTGGAAACATAAAATAGTGAATTCGGAATAGAAATAAAATGTAATCATCTCCATTGGATGCAATGGAGATTGATTTTATTATCTTATAGTTTGGGTTAACTTCAAGGTGTAGGTTAAGTTAGATTAGGTTAGATTTGGTTTGGTTAGGTCAGGAAAGTTTAGGTTAGGTTGAACAAGGTTGGGTTAGGTCCGGTCAGGTTGCTTGAAATGCGCGGTTAACTTTAGTTGATATTAATATTATTTTGAAAATATAGGTGCCAAACAATGAATTAAATTGGAAAATAATAAAGAAAAATAAATTCAATTATCGCTTTCAAAGAAATAAATTATAAATTAACATTTAGGAATGAAAGTATAACTGAATCACCTCCTTTGGGTGTAACGGCAAAAAGCTAGTCCTTTTAAATTCGAAATATGTGACAAGAAGCCATATAGAAAAAATAGTGAAATCGGGTAGGAAGTAAAATATCACACGACATTTATTAATTTTGTCTGATAATGGGTATTGAATAGCAGTGGCGTGCATTAATCTATGGCCAAATGTAGGCTGTGCATAGGTTTCAAGTTCGAGTAAGAATTATGCATTGATTATTTGAAAATGGTCAACTTCAGATGATTGTTGTGGCAAGGTGAATAAATGATCTTTCAAATTACCAAATTCATGGAAAAAATCATTATGATCAGAAATTGTTCGCATTTTTCTATTTTCTATTAATATAACATTATTTTTTTTTTAAAGAATGACAAATATTCCCTGGTTACGAATAACCTGACAATATTTTAAAATCTCCTACAACCGTCACAGTAAGCGGAAGATATTGCTTGTGTCGTAATGGGGGACTTATCCAGCCGAGGAATTGAACTCACGACGCCTGGGTGAGACCCAAAAGCGATGCCAACTCAGCCACCGACTTTTCAGCATTTATGGACTGCACTCCACTGCTGTATAGATATATTAAAATATCAAATAAATAAAATATCATTGACGGCCTCCATGGTCGAGGGGTAAGGCTCTCGACTACGAATCCGAAGGTCGCGGGATCAAATCCCGGCGTGCGCAAGTAATTTTTATTTAATTAATTTGTGTTGTTTCACAATTAATTCATTTAAAAATAATATATAGTATATTTGCGCACGTTCCAGAGTGGAAGATACTCTCAGTATCGCCTGGTGAAAGACCACCATTCAGAATTGAAAAGTTGCTTGAAATGGCTTTTAGCCGTGTTTGGTGACCAGATCTGAATAGCCAGGTATTTCCCCACCTCCTTCCTCCCCTTCCCCTCCCCAATACCTCCAGCCTCACAACATTCCCTAATTGGGAATGTCATAGTCTCACTGGCTCCAGACGGTTGGGAGCAGTTGGGACTCTTGTGAGGTATTCATATAAAAAAAAAAATCAATTAAAGTAATAAAGCACAGTATTAAGGATGTAATTATTTAATTGGACTAATACGTAAGAATTTTTACCAAATTCTAACTGACTAAAAGGGAAATCACAAGAATGCGGAATCCTTAAAATTATAAAAATTCTATGATATTCCGATTGCAAGAAAATTAATGAATCCCAGGATGGGTATTTATAATCTGTAATCAACCAGTAGATAAAACTTCAGTACGAAAACTTTATTTCTAGGCCGAGAACTGAATCTAATTATTTATTTAGTTTTTGGCATTTGTTTCATAATATTTGCTTTGTCGCAGATAAGGCTCAGAAGTCAAACAAAGAACAAGAAACCTACCAAGTTACCTAACCTAAAAACTACTTCGTTTTTCTTATATTTTTATTGGTTGAATATTCTACGATCACCGAATAATTATTTATAATGATAAAGATTTAAACCTTTTTCCACTATCTGTTTTCGACCTTACCGGTTTCATACACGGCCACCTTCATCAGACTGGTACAATATTTCCTTAAACTATGGTATATATACCATATTTTAAGTATCATTGAATAATCGATTTGGTTTTTAATTGGCAAGTTTTGATAGTTTATAGACATTGTCGCATCCAATAAAATTATAATCTGTGAGCTCCGAAGTCATAAACTTCGCATAGTTGTTAATGTCTGAAATGTCAAGGTCAATGAAAATAATTTCAGCTTACCACGAAAATTAGAAATACATACGAAAAATGAATAGGTATATAGAGGCCTGAAAATATCGGATTTGGAATAACGACGAAATTTTACGCGAAATTAGTCATTATTAAATCCTCAATTTTCGAGAAAACAAAGCGAATTTTCGTAGAATACGCGCTTATAGTTCTTACTGAAATACGGAAACGCAAAAAAAGGAGCAATATTATACATTCTAAATATTTATTTGCTATTGTTATGACTAACTTGAATAGCCATAAAATGGAACACAGCTACGCTCACGTCGAAAACGCCACTCATTATTGACTCATTTGTCTTTTAGGGGATATGAAGCAGTGAACCTGCCACAGCCGAGCTGTTAAAGACAAAACGAGTCGAAGAAGCGACCTGTTCTCATGTGACAAATTTCAACCATGTACAAATGTTGGGCGCGCGTTTGGCGTGTTTGCAGACTGCGCACCGATGCTGAAGGAACAATGACGCTAGTTCATCAGAGCACCTTGCACTTAGGTACACGGTATATAAATGTCAACCGTGTACCAGACTATTAACCGGTGCTGAAATAATCAATGATGCCAATTTCTCGGAGCATCTTCCATTGAAATACCACTAGAACAAATACAGCATTCCCACCCGACGTCCGTGCTCCAAAGATTGCAATCCGTTTGTTAAGATGTGGGAATCTATCAAACGGACCCCCGGTTCTGCACAAGTCAAGGGTTTTTTTCTTATATTTTGGGGCTCCCGACCAGGGGTGGATAGTTTTATCCTTTTTTTCCATTTAAAACCTTTTAAACGATCGCAGCGCCCTCAACTTTTGTTCCATTTAAATATCATACCGTATATATACGAGTATGTTTTTTCTGGTACTGTTTCAATAATTTCGGACATATCGGAGATTTATAAGTCTAAAGTTATGTGATTCGCTTATAATGTATGAATTTAATCCAGTTTAACTTACTACCGGCGTAATGCGCAAATAGCATAATATTCTTTTTTTAATAACATTGAGCAGTAAGAGAATAGTAAACGTGTTCCGGTCTGTGGCGGTCGGTAGTTCAAATAATAATAATTGCATGTGATATCTCCGGGGATTTCCCTGCATTTCTACAATTTCAGTGTGCCGGGGTTATTACGACCTGGTCGCATGGGAACTATGTGGATAAGCGAAGGCTTAATGTGAACAACGTTATTCAGAGAAAACACATTTGTACCGATGGTTTTAAAAAAACCCTTGCAAAGCGGAACAAAATTTTTCACAATCGCATATTTAATTGTCGAACGTTTCCTATTGCATTTTCATGTTATTTCCCTGTATGGCTATATATATTATAAGTACGAAATCATTGAAGCAATTTTGATTTCAAATAATCCGTATGCATCAAAATATATACCCTGATGCTTAAATATATACCCTGATGTATGGCAGTGAGACATGGAACTGGCAGAGGAAGGATGAAAGTATACTCAATGCTGTAGAAATGAGATCTCTGAGACGAATGTGTGCTAAAACCACGTATGATCTTGTGAAAAATGTTGAGATTCGTAAAGAATGCAAGGCTGATGTAAGCGTTGTGAGCAAGATCAAGAAAGGGACGCTTTGATGGTTTGGGCATGTAGAGCGAATGAACGAAGAAAGGAGTGTAAGGAGAATATATGACGCGAATGTGAATGGAAGAAAAAACCGGGGACGTCCGAGGAAGACATGGCACGATCAAGTGAATCAAATACTTGAGAATACTTGAAAAGAATGAAGAGAAGAAAGAGTTGTTTGGCGGTCCGTCCTCTCTGCCTACCCCTGCGGGTAGGAAACGGTGTGATGGTTAGTCGAAAAATATTAAACAGAGACTCTGTATGTGACTCACAGAAGCTGTAAAAATTGTAAAATGGTTAGCTATTTTATTATGAAATCCTTGCAACTTTTTCTGTAACGAGTTTCTAGGTCAATACAACTTGTCTTAGTGATCCGTGGTCTATTAAAATATCCATTTAGTTGACACAAATAAGAAAAGACGTATTTTTCAAATGATTGTTAAGAAATAGGATCCCGAAAAAATTGTCTTAAAATATATATCTCTATTGACAGTTTTTATTATTTACCTACAACTCATAGGAAGTAACTAAGTGAGTAGGAATGTTTTTTTGTTATTTGTTACTGGAAGTTAACGTTCATTGGATAAAGAGGTCTCAATATAGTTTTTTCAACCATTCGTTTGTGATGATCTCGCAAAACTCTGTTTGGTGGAATCTGATTGGCAAATAAGGGTTGAAAGACTGAACTCAAAGGGTTAATTGAGCGAGCGCAGAACTACGTCAAGAAAAAATGGTTATTTCCGAGAAATCTGTTGAAGTTTGGCCACGATCGTGTTCAATTCTACGGGAGAGAAGAGAAAAAAATTGGTAGTTAGGTAAATAGTTTAAAGGGGTTTCAAACCCATGATCTCTGGGTCCGGTGGCAAGATTCAAAAGGCGGACCCTTTGGTCAATCCTTAATTTTTTCCCCTATTACCTATACACTTAAAAAATTAAATCATTAATACTGTTTCATTATTAATCAATAGAAAGCATCCATTACACTTCCATAAAAGAGGAAAAATAATTATTAATTATTTTTCTATTTAACTCATAGAACTCCATTTAATTTTTTTATTATTTAATGTAAATCAAATTTAATAATGTGATTATTGAGTTCTGCGAGTATTACCGTATTTTATTAGAGTGACAGTTGTTTCGGCGTACAAGGCCATTTTAAAACTGTGGTACCCCCACCCAATTTCACATCTCTTAGTGAATAATCACGTCCCGCTTGACAACAACGAGTATAAACCCTTTCATATAGAAAGAAAGGACCTTACATTAAATTTGCTTGAATAATTAAAGATCAATAAACGAAGTAAATATCCTAATATAACATTAATTAATGAAGTAAGAAAATGATTTGTTCCTCACTTCTCAGCATATTCACAGAGCCTAAACAAAATAAAGCACCTAAATAACTCAATAGCATCACGTCATTGTAAAACAATTAACGAAACATTGCCATATAATGCCGAAAAACAGATTTGAAAAATTCCTCACAGAATAGAGAACCAATTGTCACAATTATTTTCTCAGTAAATCGGTTTCATCAGTAATAAATTATTTTAGGCACCATAAAAATTGAAATTGGGTGGAGGTAAATAGAATCATATAAATAATTCATGGCCTAATCACAGTTTGAAAATGGCTATTTACGCAGAAACAGCTGTCGCATTAATAAAAAAACTAAAATACTCAAAGAACTTAAAAATAACATTATTAAATTTGACTTACTTTAAAATTTAAAAAAAAAAAGAAATAACAAATTGGCCATAAAACTGATGATTGCATACATCATATATAAATTACAGCCACAATACGAGTACGTGCTCAGTTTGACAGTCGAACATCGTGTAAAACTTTTTTGTACATTTAAAAACGTTGCACTACCGTAAGATTAAAATATGTATATATTTTGTATACATATATATATATATATATATATATATAATTTTTTTTTAAATACACCATAATGATTGGAAAAAGAGTTGAAAAAAACGTATTCAAATCCTATTGGCACCAAAAATCTCTTATTTTCGCTTGAAATTTATTAACTTTCTTTTGGGTGAGTTTAAATGTGATAAAAAAAATTAAAGAGAATAATATCGTTATTTTCCAACGTTGTTTTACGGCCCACCATTGTATAATCTCGTGAACCACACACAGTTACCAAATGGGATGCCGGCTGCCGCGGCATGCGCTCGGTAATGGCATCGGGAGAGTAGGAGGTAGCAGAAGGCTGTACTGCGAGTACGTATTACCCAGAAGGCTTCAGTCTACACTAATAGTAACAGTTCTACTGTACGGGCACGCTTTCATTATTCCATTTGCTTTATTAAAGCGGACTCCGTACCGCACGGGATTAAAACTACTGCTTTACTGGCGGACGTTTAAATGAGCAGAAGTTAAATGCATTTTAATTTAAAAGATAAAACAGTAAATTTGTTTACATCACTTTTATTTGTTACTAGCTGATGTGTACCAGGCCTTGCTCGGGATTTCCTTTTTGAAATAAAGTTATGAAGTTTTGAATTCTTGCTTGTCATTAGGGTGCCACAATTTATTTGATAGCGTAAGTAACCCAAAGTTCTCATATGAATAAAAATCGGGTAGGTATATCCGAGACTCTATTCCGATTGCAATTGTGTTTGGGTAAAATTTTGCGATCATCATAAGGATAGCAGCCAATAATATGGTATTAAAAATAGAGGATAATATTAACAAGTCTTTAACCTGAAGTATGATATCGGTGTAGATGGCGTAAATTGAACTGGTCTTATTAGCTAAGTTGGTTAAGCGGTTACCCCGGATAGGTAGAGATCCTGGGTTCGAGTCCAAGATGCGACTGAAATATTTTTATTTTCTGTTGTTTTTTCGGTTTCGTGGTTCATTTGGAATGTATTAATATTATCTTCTTCAATGATTAAATATTACAATGAAGTTTACAAACTTCAATAAGTTATAAAAAATTAAATTGAATACATCTTTTCGAGCTGAAATCAAAAGCAATTGAAGTTCATTCGATTTTATTCAGAAGGCATTATTAATATTACTATAAAACCAACATTTTCCCTTCTTCCACTCTTGCTAGTGCGATCATTCTCAATACATAATTTATAAAGGGTGACCGGTACTTGACGCAAAATACAAAATTCATTTTAACAGAGAGTCATTTATCTGCAGTCAACGAGATATAATATTGAGGACTCTAAGATTGATGTATATAATATTTGTTCATTTTAATACCTAAACACTATGTTAACTGCGGGTATAGTGGTTTTGAATGTATGTATTTTATGTACGCAAACAATATAAATTAACGAATGAGGAATATAACTTTTTTCAGACAATATAAAGACGCTCACAACACGCTCGACGAACAAATAACTACAAATCTTACCGAAGATAGCTTCCCCGAGATTCTTCTACAGCGGGACTGTTGGATTTTTCCTTTCTACCATCTCCACAATGGTTAAGAATTGACAATAAATACATTACCACTTATGTCTATGTCTCCTCCATTTCACCCTTGAATATTTCACATCAACAACCAGTCACCCTATCGTCAACACGTAATTACAAAACATGTTTAATAATGTATATCACTTACTTTCGAGGAATTCGTATTTTTCATCGCTGGTAATCATTTTTTTATCTAATTTTATATTTTTTATTCCTCTTCCGTGACAAAAAAGTGTAGTATTTTCATCAACCCGGAAATTAATTCAATAGCAAAATATCAGCTTGGTAATTTAAACAGTACCAAGAAATATGAAAAAAATTAGCTCAAAGGAAACAAGTCAATATTCATTTTATGACAAAATATCATTAGTGATGAAAACATATTTTTCCCTTAGACCTTTTTATTTAACAAAATATCATTATGTATAACGAATTAGCCTTCGGAGTTTAAAAAAAATTCATCATACCGTATTATTGAGCATGTTTCTAATGTCAATATAAAAATAACACGCGCACAAAATAATGAAAAACTAATATAAAAGCAATATCTCTACCTTTTTATCTATAATGTGTATTTATATATTCGTATAAGTAACAAGAATCAGGGATATTATTACGTTTCCATTATTCGAGTAATAAGTAAACATATTAAATGCCCGTTCCATTCCCTAACCATTAATAAATCTTAGATGCCTTAATTAAAATGCTCTTTAAGCCTCTGCTATATGCGTGCTACCTGCCACTGACATCAGAATTAATAGACTTGCTCCAAGTACGATTTTGACGGCTGGAAGCATAGATCACGTGACACCCATTTTGCACCAGCTTAATTCACCGCCGTCTACGTTTGTTTCGCTTGATTTTGACCGCAGTAAACAAATTAGAAAACATTTATAAAAACGGTCAAATTAAAAACAACAAAATATTTGGTTTTTGTAAACAAACCGAACCTTTTTACTTAGTTCCCGTTTTACTTAAATTGGCGGCACGCCTTTTTTATATGAATACCCCATAAGAGTCCCAACTGCTCCCAACCGTCTGGAGCCAGTGAGACTATGGCATCCCCAATTGGGAAATGTTGTGAGGCTGAAGGCATTAGGGAGGGGAAGGAGAAAGGAAAGGAAGGTGGGGAAATACCTGGCTATTCAGATCTGGTCACCAAACACGGCTAAAAGCCATTTCAAGCAACGTTTCAATTCTGAATGGTGGTCTTTCACCAGGGCGATACTGAGAGTATCTTCCACTCTGGAACTTGCGCAAATATACTTTATATTATTTTTAAATTAATTAATCGTGAAAAAGCACAAAATAATTAAATAAAATTTACATGCGCACGCCGGGATTTGAACCCGCAACCTTCGGATTCGTAGTCGAGAGCCTTACCCCTCGACCATGGAGGCCGTCAAAAAACGCCTTGCTCGCCCCTCTTATTTTGGTGTCTTCCCCTTGCGTTTTAGGGCACGTCTGTGTATTATATACTCTGTGCTACCTACCTATTTGATCAGTATCTTAGTATAATCGATCACTGTGAAAAAAATATTATAGACAAGATAAAATATAACGCTTATTTGATGTTTTATTCATTGGTTAAATGAAAAGTATGATCTTGATTTGATTTGATTCAATAACATTCATTTCTTATGTAAACAAGATTCCTTAATTCATTTGGGTAATTACTTTTAATATTTATTGAATCGCTGAAATATTTGAACAACCCACCGCAATTGGATGTTTAGGCGAATTCATTTTAAGGTGTTCAGTCAATAACAATGTCAACAATGTTATTGTGTTTCTGAGATTATACAACTGTAGGCGATGAATCTATGGAGCATGTAACTAAACTTGTCCGCCAAACATTCTCAACTGACTGGAACGAAAGGAGTGGGGAAAAATAAATTTATTCATATCTGTAATATGTCTACAATCGGGTAATTGATTTATCGACGATTTCTTGATAAGACCTTTATTTTCAGACTTCCGACAAGTTCAAGTTATACGATAGACAGCCCAGCCGACCAGCCCGCCACAATGCTACTAACCTAAACATCGTATTTTCGTTCTCACAACTACCAACAGGACAGATACATCTGGTAACTAAAATCAGTGGTATCCTGCCGGTGCGATAATAAAGCTGCCTTTATTTATTTATTTATATCTATGTATTAATACAGTACCATTTTGCATAAAACGTTTTTTTTTGTATAATAAAGATGCTTTTTATGGTGTTTTATAATGTTTTATAAGTGTAAGGTAGGTTTGAAGAGGTGATACTGTGAATGGAGTGTTATATGTGTCGTGACCACCTCACCAGGAAAACCTGTGCTTAGGCGTTCACGTGGATTTGTTAAATGTGGTACAAGTATTGATTTGTATTGATTAGTTTTTTTTAATGTTTTAGTTGTGCTATATAAATGTAAATTAGGTTTAGAATTTGAAGAGAAACACATTTTTGGATACAGTAGGCAAATCCTATGAAAAATAATAAACATTTAATCATAGATACTTTCGGCTAATTTTCATAATATTAAAGTATATTGTACGGAAAAGAGAGAAGGGACTATCAAGAAAGCAAAGTATTTTATGTATTTGGTTATGTTTGGTTTGGTTTTACCTTATTTTTTGATCCAGGCTCAGATATATTATTTGCGATTAATTGTAAATATGATATTTACAGTTAGTAGTTGTTTCAGAGTGGTGGGCATGTGATTATAAAGTTTTATTACGTAATACTTAACATGTTTTTGCCCGTGTGAGGTGTGTGTCATCAGGATATTCAGGGTTTTATTTGATAAGGATCTGGTTTTTATTGCGGTTTAAGCTTGCATTGGAATATGAAGTTTGTGTTGGAAGAGATGCAATAATACAGATAGGCATATACTTGTCTATTTTCATGACGTCAAGTCTTTTGAAAATTTCACCAGAGTCTATGTAGAATGATACTTGAAGGATGGGTTTAATTGTTGCCATTTGTCAAAGTAGAAGGGGTAAAACTTTTTTTTTACACCACCGTTAACCTCCAAATAATTATTAAAGGTGACTCTAAAATCGCGAAAATTAATTCCTTTAATGGTCTATATTTCATAACGTAAAACAAAAATAAATAAATTTCTTCTAATCCGTACTAGATATTTACTTTACTTTTTGATTAATAAAAATATCATTAGGTTTATGTCAGTATTTTGGCCTCAAATCCAAAATTTATATTTCTATGAAACAGGCCGCACAGCCGTTCCTCTTAGCAATTTGGTTTTAATGATATCAATGATAATGATACCTTAATATTTATTTTCATAGATATACGAGTATTATATTAACGCTTATTCAATAAATTATAATAATCCAGCTGTGAATGTTAACCGTTAAGAAAAGACTTAAGTTTTACACACAAATTATTTACCACAGTTTACTCGGCTGGTCAGAAAAAATATCATAATTAATAGAGTATTTTACAAACAAAAATATGTTTTATTTAATGTAGGAATCGGTTATTAAAGATTAGAAATAAATTGTTTCCACAAATTTCCATCAAAATTCAAACCACTGAATAATACATATTACTACATATAATACATATAATAATACATAAACGGTACGGCTTCGCCGCCATCTTGTCCGCCATTTTTTACTGGTCGTTTGGACAAAT
>JAHDVE020008289.1:0-44603 GCA_022606495.2 Halesus radiatus
GTCCGAGCGCCCGCCACAGCTAGTCGCTGGTCAAGTATATATTTGTGTGCATCTACGGTCAAAGCAAATTACTTGTGAATTCTGAACACATTACACTGGGTATGTACTTTGGTTTTATAATACGTTCGATCATAACTTTCAATAATTTAAAAGACACTACCTGCTTATGTAAACAACGATTTTTTTTAAATTATTGAATTAAATTTCAACTATATTGGACCGGAAAACCATTGATCGTGTTTGTCTGTGTTGTTTTTATGTAGTTAATATAGAACATATGTCTGAGAATTAAACTGGAGAAAATTAAAACTATTTTTTTCCATCTCTGTTTTTTTATGATTTTTTCAGTGCTTTCGGGCGTTGAGCTATTTCTCGTTTGGCGCACTGAAACTGATAATTTGAAAAGAAATGATAGGTTTTTGGCGATAATAGTAATCTTAAAGACTCTAGTAATAAAATCAAATAACCAATTATAATACGTATTGAATACTTTTGCAGAAAGTTAAAAGAAAAGTGGAGTGGTTTTCATTATACACTAAACATTTTTAAAAGAGAAAACAAACGATGAATAGGTAAAGAGTGACTTTTGGTGATAATGTAGTAACCGAAGTTCTTGAACAGCCATCTACAAGCTCTGACCTCCATACTCCAAAGAGCCGTCGTCCTGAGAAACCTTTTGAAAAGTGAGGCGATAGAACTCTTATCAGTGGTATGTAGAAAAGAGCTGGCCCTTGCAACTCAATGTTTACGATTCATGGATAAAAGAGATATAGAGCGGAAGATACTCTCAGTATCGCCCTGGTGAAAGACCGCCATTCAGAATTAAAACGTTGCTTGAAATGGCTTCCAGCCGTGTTTGGTGACCAGATCTGAATAACAAGGTATTTCCCCACCTTCCTTTTCCCCTTCTCCTTCCCCTCCCCAATACCTTCAGCCTCACAACATTCCCCAATTGGGGATGCCATAGTCTCACTGGCTCCAGACGGTTGGGACTCTTGTGAGGTATTGATATAAAAAAATTATTTAAGAAAATAGCAGAAATAGTGATACAAATATCTGCATTTTCTCCTTATAGAACTCCGCGGATTGGGAAGTATTTTCTATCTCCCACGAGACTACCGTTAAAAATATCTGTTAACAAAGCATTGATTTATTATACGAAATCTCAATACGCCTCATTTCGATAGATAAGCAAAGGACACAATGCTGATATTATATCCCAGCTATTGTCAACCGTTGGAAGCAACAATAAAAAAACGTCGTTATCCACAGAGACTGTTGAAGAGTTAAGGTTCAATTGATCATACTGCTGAATTATTCACTTCTATTTAAAATTAAGTTTTAAGTCAAACGAGAGGTAAAGAGGTCAAGAAAAGATAATACGATGCCATTTTTAAACTTATTGAGAGCACCAGACGCACATGAAAGGAGCGTTCAGGATTCTGCCTCCGAAGATGTTAATGATTAAATGTACAAAATACCTACCCACCCACCTACCTCCCCTAAAAATAAATGTTTTGTAAGACATTGCTATTTTCTAATGCTTTGTGATTTTTATGAAATTGAAACTCTTGAAAACTATTTTTTATGGTTTTATTGTCAAATATCCAAGAAAAAAGGCCAGTAAAGTAACAAAAAATAATAACTTTAGTTTAATAAATACAAAGGTTTTATGCAAAAATCGTAAAAAATAATATAAGTAAATCAAATAATAAAGTGCAGTAGAATCAATCATTGGGACCATAGTGCGTCGTAGGTAATCATAATTTTACGCGATAACGAATCATCTTGGCCAATATTCAAACGGTGTTTTTTTTTTTTTTAAATAATTGAAATTCTTTCTTTACACCGCTGCTTAATATATAAATATCAACACGTTTCGGAAGCGAAGCTTCCCTCATCAGGATACACAGTATACCGATTTTTTATGAATTTACAAAGAAATTAATATTAATTATATTTATAATGACGCTGAAAAATAATAACGCATTTATTGAAGGAATGTGTTTTTTATTTTGTTTTTTTTTTGTATTTCAGGAGTGATCTATAAACTTATTGATTTAAAGTACCGACTACGAATAGTCCTTTTCGCAGAGCATAACTTTGTTTGAAAGGGGAGTAAGTCCAGTACCCGCTATAAATATCGAACTCGATGCGCATGACTGCGAGTCGAGCGGTCGACCCACCGAACCATCTACCACCAAATCTGTATTTATTACGTAATTGTCAAAATAAAGTGATGGAAAATAACACAAAAAACAATTTTTATCGCCATTGGGATTTGAAATATGGAACCTCCACTAACCGGCGATTGATCTCTACTTTTCGAGCCCACCTTTAGACCCGCAATGAAATGAAAATACTCACACGTAAATATTAAATTGATTTAATATTTTTCTCACTAGAGGTTTCCCCTATACTTATTGCAAATGAGCAATGAATTGCAACTACATAGTAATGTAGTGTCATGATCGTGTTCACAAACATCTCCAGTCTAACACAGTCCTTCTATAATTTCTATTTTCCTTTCAAGAAAACCGTCTGTCAAAGAAAATTGCTTGATTTGATTGGTTGCACTTCAAACGCGTGAAACGCAATCAACGTTTGTGGAAAATCACCATGAAAGTACCTATCCTGATTTCGTTTCTCTGTGAAAAAAAAACACTATTAAAATTAACTAGATGAAACCATCGTTATCAGACTAGATATTACCGAAACGGAAATACCATCAAAAAACAATTCCACCGAACTGAAGGCAACGCGAGTAAAATAAGGGCAATATTGTTTTTTTTAAGGATAAGGATAAGGATAAGGATCCCTATGCTTAAAAATAAAGACTTTATGTTAACTTCGGTTCCAAATCTCTTGGATGACAGCTATAATCATTCAGACACCTACAGACCAGTCATTCAGCGAATGATAAATACCATAAGTGAATTTATCGTTATTTGTGTGGTTAAAACTACGCAAATATCGGTAATTTAAAAAATCTAATTAAGGATTTAATCATTCGCTGAATGACAGGTCTTTAGGTATCCTTCACGTAATGATAATATCACTAAGTAGCTAATGATTCTAGCTGTCATCCGAGATAATCGGAACTGCAGTTGAGCAGAAAGTCTTTAACTTTAAAGATAAGGAAAATTACTTATTCTTAAAAAGAAGAGGAATCGCCTGCTCATTTTTCTTCATAATGTATACGATGTTTAAAAAAAAATTCTTGCAAAACAGATCATAATTCAAATCACTTACCAATGATTTTGAAATCAAGTGAGAACTTGATTGTTTTATCACGAAAAAGTCAGCGAAGAATTATTTGTCTTCCGGGTATAGAGGGTAATATTACCTTATGTCAATATGTTATGAAATATTTATTTGTTTTTGGTAATACCGTAGTATACAAATAAAGGTCTTCATTATTTTTTTGTTTAGTATTTTTGGTAATGTTTCAAATTAAAAACATTAAATATGACGTCATGGAAAAAATGACATCAAATTTCTTTTCAAAATTATAAATAATTAATTAGAATCTTCCGTATTGGCCACAATCAAAATTAATAGCATCTTCCGACTAAGAAACCCGTAAATTTTCCGTATTCCTTTCCAAAGAATCAACTTAACCTTCTCCAAACCTCTGGTGCGAATGTGTAAACTATACAACATCCACCGTAGTGGCAGGATTCCGCACATATTTGGTGATAGGGTCCCATAACACAAAATTTCTCGAATCTCTTATTTTCACTTAACTTCACTTCACCTAAACATTGTTTTCTAGCATTTCTTTTTTGCTGTTGTTTGTAATTTCAAAATTAATATTTTTAACATGTACACCGTTATTAAATGGTTGATATTTATTATTTTTTATTTTTTATGTTAACGTTATGCTTCTATGTCTGTTTTGTAAACATTATAAATAAAATAAAATAATTACATTAAATGAATTAAAAATTACTTTGTAATTACAACTTTATTAACATATATATATATCAACATGTTTCGAAAGCGAACCTTTCCTCATCAGGAATATACAGCAGACAGAATTCAATATATTTAATATACAGTATTTAGAATACACTATTCTGCATATTCCTGACGAGAAATGCTTAGCTTTCGAAACGTGTTGATATGCAAATATTAATAAAGTGGGGATTACAAAGTATTTTAATTTATTAATAATGACGCCACAAAGTGAATACCAATATTTTAAATAATTTTTAAAATAATAACTTCCGTCTAAACATTGACTGGAGAAAAGGGTTGGAGGAACAAATAATAATACATTTATGAATTTTTTGTGAACTTTCACTATTAATTTTAAGCCGTGACAGCTGTTTCGGCACCAGAACATGATTTTTAAATGAATTATATTAATGAAAACAAAACAATAACGCGATTATTAAAAAAACGTGTCAATTAAAACTCTCCGTTTTTTTATTGGAATAACTTACGAGTATACATCTCATTGTAATATTTTTTTAATCATTGAAGATAATATTAACAAGTCTCAAATAAAATATGAAACGCAGAAGACACATAAAATAAAAACATTACAATGAGACTTATAAGCATCAAACAAGTTATTATTCCAATAAAAAAAATATTAATATATAATATTATATTGGGATTGCCTAGACTTTTATAAAAAGTCAATATCATAGTACAATTTAAATAAAACCCGGAGAGGTTTATCCGAGACACTAGCTAGATTAAAAATAAATTCGAGTAGAATCTTGCAGTCAATATAGAAAGATAGTAACCAAAAATATATGGGAATTAATTGAAGATGACTAAAATTTCTTAAATTGAAATACGATGTCGTTAAAAATGACGTAAAGCAATAAGGAGGCATTAGCACAATTACTAAGAGCGCATGTCCTGGATAGACCGACAGGTCCTGGGTTTGAGTCCCAGGTGCAAACTTTTTTTTTTTTTTTTGTGTCTTTTCTCATCATTTGAAATTTGTTAATATTATCTTCAATTATCCGAATAATTTTAAATAGCATAAATTCTGAGACGAATGTGTGGTAAAACCATGTATGATCGAGTGAAAAATGTTGAGATTCGTAAAGAATGCAAGGCGTAGTGAGCAAGATTAAGAAAGGGACGATTAGATGGTTTGGGCATGTAGAGCGAATGAACGAAGAAAGGAGTGTAAGGATAATATATGACGCGAATGCGAATGGAAGAAGAACCCGGGGACGCCCGAGGAAGACATGGCACGATCAAGTGAATCAAATACTCGAGTCGGGCCATGTCAGAAGTCGGAATAACAGAAGAATGTATGAGGCGTTGTATGAATGTGAATGAAGCAAGAAGTGTATGCCAAGATCGAGTTGTTTGGCGGTCCGTCCTCTCTGCCTACCCCTGCGGGGAAACGGCGTGATGGTTAGTTAGTTAGTTAGTTTATTTTAAATAGCACAAAAATAAAATTTTAAAATACTGTATATATATGTATTATTAAACGATAGTAAGATAATCGTCGAGGGGGGATAAAAAAAATAGGCCATATCTGACACCATCCCAATCCTCACACTACATAAACAGATCAGTATGCATATATCGCTGCTTTGCTGACGAGGGTGAGTTGATGGTTCGATCCTCAATATAATTCATGCAAATTAGTAGGGTTGACTGAAATAATTATTTCCCTACAAAAATAGCAATAAAGGCCAGGTAACATTTGAAAGTACCTACATGCGATGAAGAATATGAGGCGCAAATGACGCAGTTCTATCTGTATAAAAAACAAGTAGTTTAGAGACAATAACTTTAAATGTTTCAACACTTAATGATGAATAAGAAACTAAGAAATGAAAAAAAAAACAGTGATTGACATTTACCTGCGGCGGGAAGCAGCTCATTGTTCATCGTTGCACTCAAGATATCCCCCGATAACCTGGCTCCCGTACGACCGGAGCATCGCAGGGGAAGTATGCGACTGTCGACTTGGAAAGAGGGTTGATTAGATAGTCTCGGTCGGCTTCCGGGGTGGCCCATCTCCCGCCCAGCGTGCGCAATAATCTCAGGGGGAACGGGCGGGATGCCTCCCCTCCCGTACGGGCCGCTTTTCTCTCTTCCCAGGGAAGATTGGTATGACGGCTTATGCTGATGGCTGATTATAGTTGGGACGTCGGTTGTTACGTTCTAACTATAAAGCAGAATTCTGATTGCATGAAGTAATAGTAGTTCGAGAGCGGAGATGAACATTGCAACAGCTTTTATATCTGGAATTTCTCGGTTTATGTTTTTTCGTGGTTAAACGCTTTGAAAATTTACATGCTTTTGTGAATTTTGATAATCATAGGAAATTGCATTATCTACCACCTCTACAATGGAGAGCTGATACCAACCCTGATGGTGTATGGAAGTGAGACATGGGACTGAATGCTGTAGAAATCATATCCCTGAGGCGTATATGCGTAAAACTATGTACGATCGTGTGAAAAATGTGGAGATATGAGCGTAATGAGTAATATTAAGAAAGGGACGCTTAAATGGTTTGGGAATATACGGCGGATGAACGAAAAAAAGAGTGTAAGGAGAATATATGACACGAATATGAAAGGAATGTGAAAAAGAAGCCGGGGACGCCCGAGGAAGACATGACACGATCAAGTGAACCATCACTTCACACTCCCTCGACTAAAAGAAGTATAAAATTGGGAGCTTTGAGAATGCCATGTCAAGAGTCAGAATAACGGGAGATTATGTATGAGACGATGTATGAATGTGAATGAAGCAAGGAGTGTGTGCCAAGATCAAGATGTTCTTTCGCTCCGTCCTCTCTGCTTACCCCTACGGTGAAACGGCTTGATAGTTAGTTAGTTACATCACCTACTCCGATTTTGTATGTCGTTAAATATCGTATAAATACGGCAACTTCTCCACCCCCCTCAACTGCAAGAAAATTAAAAACTGTTTTTTTTCGGAAAGGGGTCCACTGGATAACGGTATGTTAAAATAATTTATTATATTTACGAAAAAAAATAACGGAATGTGTTGTTATTCATTAGACCTCCTTAATCATCATCAACTAGAAGAATTTTATATTTAGTTTTACACCCTTAAATATGTATTATGAAGAAGACCTTCAAATTTCATTAAGTATAATCCTTCAAGGCATATAACAATCGGTTCCATTGAATATTATTGTGAGATGATCTGCGCGCGTTGGTGTCTCCCACTGTTTTCTTGAATTTTAATTGGCATTAATCACAATCAATTACGAAATTGTTCCGAAATTTACAAGTATTTAAAGATGTCCCATTACTCAAGTACCTTAAGAAAAGTAAATTAATTTCTTTTGACGTCTGCCAGTGTTTTATTGGTCGGGTAAGAGAAGTGTGATTGAAAGGAATTGAGTGGAAGCCAGTGTAAATGATATAATAGGAATAATAATTCGATTTCCTAATGTCAATAAGTCTATTTATGTTAAATACGTGATAAATTGGATTCCATGATAAATCAACACACGTATGATTGGGTACACTTTTTAAAAGTGATATAAAGTCATTAAAAGTTCAAAAGAAAATTTAAAAAAAACTAGCCTGGAAACCTAATCTCAAGTAACGTAATTAATTCAAATTATTTTTAACAAAAAAAATTATAAAAAACGAAATTAATTAATAAAAAAAATAAATTTGAAATTGTTAGGTTTTATTGGGTTTTCGGGTTAGTTTTTTCATACTTTTAATGACTTTATATCACTTTCATACTTGTATTGATTTATCCGGTCATCGATAAATTGCACCCACCGATATAAAAGAAGTATTGAAATAAGTAGGTAGGAACTATAAAGAAAGCAGTTTAATTAATCTTTAATGTGTAAAATCATGTAGTATCTACATTAAAAATCGATTGTAATGTCACGCGTCACGTCATAAGCAATATAATGCGGGATTTATTATGAATTAATATATTTATAATGAAATATACAATGTTTTTAAAGTAATTAACATTCATACGTAATACGTATTGTTGAGATTAATGTGTGATTGCGATGTTGACAAAAACAAACATTAAATGACTTCAAAGGGCGCAACAGCATGACTTATGATTTCAGGCACCATTCACCATGACCTCCAAATAATCAAAAATTAATTGATGGGGGCACAACCAAGTTATGCACCGCCGACCACCGAAAACCAATAGGGTGCTCTGAATAGCGAGTCAATATCTACTGACGAGGCCCTTAAGCAATTTCTTTGCAATTCATTTATCAAAATCACTCAAAAATTATGTATGCGTTGACATTAACCACTGAAGCCGTATAAAATAGAAATAAGGTGTGAGAAACGGCAAGAGATGTCAATAATTGCATTATTTGTCATTGTGTCATGGTTACTTCGAAATTGATTGCTTTGCATTTTTATGGCTTTTTTATACTATTTACTTGATGCCCCGTGTTGTTTACACGGTACCAGTTCAAGAGCAAGTTATGATGATGATCATCCAGTTTTGTGACTGTCCAAGTATCTAATTACATCATTTCAGCATCTTTCTTAGTTGGATGCACATTTTGTGTTAGGTGTTGACTATTACTCCGACTGACAACAATTAGGGGCTCCCTGGACGGGAGGTTAAGATCCTCCACTATGAATATAGAAATTAGAGTCATATTTTAAGTCACATATAAAATACAAATATTCCAGCGCCCTTGGGGTGATTTTTCACAAAAACGGCGCTATACGAATCATCCAATTATTATTATTATTATTACTATTAGCTACACGTTCCAAATTGGTCCAATACTCTCAGTATTGCTCAGCATTCAGAATCAAAGCGTTGCTTGAAATGGCTTTAACCGTGTTTAGTGATCAGATCTAAATATCCATGTATATTTTCCGATCTCCTTCCTCTCTCTACTCCCTTCAGCTTCACAAAATACCCCAATTGGGGATCCCATAGTCCCACTGGCTCCGGACAGTTAAAACAGCACACGTAAAAAAAAAAATTAACTCCCAACTTCTTATTCATTTTTACTTCCTAAAAAAGGTTAATCAATTTCATTTTATATATACCTATATATTAATTAAGAATTAATATTTAATAACTTTCTAGATCTCTTTAGCTTTTCAGAAACATCGGTGCACTAGGGGTTAAGGCGACGATTAAAAATTATCACGAGGATTTCTACAAAACCCATTACCTCATACGTAAAGCATGCGATAACCAGAATGAAAATACGTTTTTTATACATAACAGCAATACATGTACGTAGAATATAACAAGACACACTTATTATTTACCCAATTGAAACCCCTGAAGTGTATACCGTGATTCAGCCGGATTCTTTCGTTTTGTGCTTCCTTCAACATTATCTCTTGCCAGTTTCCTAGAGGCATCCACCTTTATTATAGCACCACCATGACACGTGCGAAGAATACCCTTTCCTTAGCCGAAGGTCAACCGATTGACACACCGTACCACGTGATTGTGTTCTACATGGTGAAATTCTAGTTGTTGTATTTCTTTCCGACATCGCAGTCTTGTTCAGCAATGGGGAAAAAAAAGCTAAACTCTGATAATGTTTTTCTCATGACTTCTTTCAACGAATTGTTTCACCTTTGTCTTCGTATTTGAATTAGACCATTTGTAAGTTAATAACACTTGCATTTGTATTATTGCCTGGCCATTAGTGTCGCCAGTTTTAAACTCGACTGCGTGTCGCCACTGTCGCCAGTCCCGAGGGGTGTTCCGAGACTTTGCTGAGCAAACTGATACAAATGTACCAACACGGTCTTCGAAAATGAAAAAAATCGTGGTCCACTTTTGTTTTTGCTCAAAGGGGTCAACAATAATAAATTATTAAAAAAATGTACACAGTAAATGTACAGTATATGTATATTTAAAGCCAATGTAAAACATCACAAAATATTACATATACATACATATATACGTCCCACAAGTGACAATATAAATAATACTAATATGGTGAATGAAAAATTTTGATATATTTTTTTATTATTTTTTTTTTATTCATTGCCACCTATATTGACAACTAACATTTTATCTGATAAGGATTATTAATTGGTTTTGTGTTTAATTCGTAGAACTCCAATTAATTTTTTTTAATTATGAATTTTCAGAACATAATAAAAAGATTATGAAATTTTATTTACATTATTTTTTTTTAAATCTGATAAGGAGATACTACGGAAATCCAAATAAATAAAGGGATATTTTATATAATATAATATTTATATAGGTAAGTACATTATTTGATAGGTACGTAGGTAATTAATGAATGCCTCTTTTCATTTTAGTCTGCATACATGTACGAGTATACTACACCCAGCAGATTTTAGATTATTAATCTTGTTCTCTTTTTCCTGTTTTGTTCAACTTCTTAAAAAAAAAAATTTCTTGTTCGCGTTCTGACTTATTTTTTATCCTAGTAGTTGTACTTTCTTCTATCTTCTATTATATTAAGAATAATGTCCCGGCCGAGCGGTGTGTTTATTTTGTACAAATCTACAGTTTTATTACGAGCTTGATGAAATTTTGCTCATTTAACCCTCGAAACAAGAGGAAGGTAACTGTTTACATGAGATTTCGAAAAACCACCCGTTTCTCCCTTACCCTACCCCTTAACGCAGAATTTCGTTACTTTTTATGAGATCTCGCACACTTATAGGTAGGGGTAGGGGTAAAGTTAGGGGTAAGGGTAGGGGAAGGGGTAGAGATAGGCGTAGGAGTAACACATCACAACCTCAAAACTTTCCTCCAAACCACTCATAACTCCGTGCAACGTCGGGTGCTTCAGCTTATGCATATATATATTTCTGTTTATATTAACATGTTTTATCGATAATACATATAACATTGCTCTGAATAGAGCAAGTCTCCTGTAGATTGGAAACCAGATATTAAAAAAAATACGTATTTATCTAGCTGTCGACACGAGGGTTAACAAGTTACTTCATGCGACATCTTGCACTCTGTCCTCTTCAATCTGCTTCAATGTTGCTACCTCATTACTGGAAAAACACCCCACTTCGTCGGGTCGATGGAAATGTATAATGGGTCAAACTATTGCGCATGCATTCCAAGTGCTATTGAGTACGACAGGGGTGGGTGTCGAGTCGTTTGTCACCAGTGGCGTTCCTTTCACCGTTTTTATTTTTCCGATGTCATCAGAAAAAATCTTGTAGGTAATGTTAATACTTTTACAGTTTGAATAAGGGGATTACTTTTTTCCATTATCATCTTCATCACGAATATCAAAGCTAAGGCTTTCCATCGCCACCAGCCGAGCCATTCGTCTCCAATCCTCAGAGCTTCCCATACAGGTCCAATCTTATTCCACACCATCATTCCACCTTCCACCTCATCATTGATCTGCATCTTCGTTGCTTCCACTGGGTCATGGTTTTCCTGTCATCTGGTGGTACTTTTGGTATCTACTGTCATTGATAAGGTACCATTCATTCATACAAAGGTTAATAATTAAGTATTTTCTTAATTTTTAAATTTTATTTTATCATCATTTAATTAAATAAGACATTATTTAATTTTTTTTTTAAATTTTACTCTGCCGATGTAGAAGGCGAAGTAGCTTTATATCACTCGTAAAAATAACTACCTATATACCTAGTAGAACTTATCTCTATCTCTATGTATAAAATTGAATGTGTATCTATATGTCCTCGATTTTCTCGAAAATTACAACACCGGTTTCGCTGAAAATACCACAGTTTATTCTTATTAGTGCCAGGAAGGTTTAAAGAGTAGTTTGAATGAAATCCATTATTTAAAACTGTTGCTATAACGTTTTAAAATTAGTATGAAAAACATTCAACCCGCCATGTTGTATTGAGGTTAATAAATCACTCTGGTTAGCCACAGATTTCATATTCAAAAGCAGAAAGTTTGCTGGTTAGAATATTTTTTAAATGGAAAACACAAATGGGTACCTACTTAAGAACTTTATTATTTAGATATATTGTGAAAAAAAATGTTTGGAATGAAATAAAATTTTCAAATGAATGTTTCTTTGTTTAGAGATAGTAATAGTCGTCACAAGGCATTACTTTTGCAGTCACATCAATTATGGCATCCAAACGACAATCAAGAATTCACAACTTCATAACTTTATTCTAAAGAAATAAATAATCCCGAGCGAGGCCGGATACGCATCACCTAGTGTTTTATAATATATTTTTAAAAGCAGTAATGGAAGAAAATAATAATGGTATTATGGTATGCCCCTGGCGGCGATCATTAGTTTGATGGGTGGGTTGATCACGTGGGTGGGTCAGCGAGAGGGTGGGTAGGGTGAGCGGATGGTGGTGTTGCAAATCTCGGTTGTCCTGATATTAAGCTCGTGTAAAAGGGTAATGGGGGACGCTCATTAAGTTTTACTAGAAAGAGTTGTTTGTATCGTTCAAGTAAATGTATGTTTGCATTTTAAAAGGTGCAACAAATTAAACTTTTCATAAGACTTTGTTTTTAAGGCGATGCAATGGGAAGTAATGCAAAAAAGTGTGTTTTCGGTTTGAGAATTTGTTGGCCTAGAAATATCATAGGTGATTGAATTAAATACTGCAAGTAGATCACACCTTGGCCTATCATTTAACTGTGCACTTTTTTGGTATGTCCTTTTATAAACTTAGAAAAAAATGAAGTATGGGACATTAAAAAAATGTTTGAAGCGCAAAATCTCCTACTTATGAACATCTTTTTCCATATTTTCGTATTGTTCATTGTGGTAAATAAAGTTTTTTAGAATATGACCGTAAAACATTTTAATAATTAGGTCTGAGCTTTACAGAATTGAATAAAACACGCATTTTGGTGATGTTTTTTTTGCTGAAATCGAAACATGCGGCCGATGTACAGCGGGATTTTCAACCTTGTCGCCACCTGCATAAGGAGCGCGTGATTTCGTTAAAATTTTAGCCGGTGGATGGCCTTAAGCTAAAAATATACCAGACCAGTTGGGTGTAGAAGTGTAGGTGGGCCTATTGTACACATAGCCAAATTATAAATAATGTTAATAATAATAATAATAATTGGATTACTTCTATAGCGCCGTTTCGTCCTTTATGTTTAACCTATCACTTAGACTTATCACTAATATCTTACAGCTAAAATTTATTACCAACGGCTTAGAAGTAAGATCTGTAACTAGTGACTTGCAACTAAGACTAATAGCTAGCAACTAGCGACTGAGACCTATAACTGGTAACTTACATCTATGACTAGCTAGTGACTTACAATTTAGACTTAAGAGGAACGGCTGCGCTGTTTCATACATAACTTAATTTTGGATATGAGGCCAAAATACCCATCCAAACATAATGACTTTTTTTTAATTAAAGGTTTAGTAAATTTTCAGCACGGATGAGAAGTACGAGTACTTTATTTATTTTTGTTTTAAATTGTGAAATATATGCCATGAAAAATTTAATTTAAAGTCCACCATAAAGCTTATTTTAACATATATATATATGTGTTTTTTTTAATTTTTAATTTTATATTTTAGTATATTTTCAAAGCAGACGGGATATTTTTTTTTGTTAGCCCCCAAATTATATGTTTATATTTTTTTTGTTAGCCCCCAAATAATTGTTAAAGTTGCCTCTAAAATCGCGAAAATCAATTCCTTTGATAGCCTATATTTCATAATGTGAAACAAAAATAAATAAATTACTTCTAATCCGTACTAGATATTTACTATACTTTATAGTGAAAAATAAATCATTAGGTTTAGGTGAGTATTTTGGTCTCAAATCCAAAATTAAGTTTTGTATAACAGGCTGCGCAGTCATTCCTCTTAAGTATAACTAGTGACTCAAAACTAATACATGTTTATGACCAAGTGCGTATTTATACACGATATGACTTATAGCTAGAGTCTTACAACTATCGTTATATATTTACAATATTATAATACCTGTTATGATTATTGCCCGTCCTGTCAGTGGTAAAGCGTACAAAAGTAAAATTGTAAGAAAATGTTGTATCATTAAATAAGGTAACTGGTTGACTGCCTCCGTGGTTACGATCCTCGGCTACGAATCCGGAGGTTGCGGGTTCAAATCCTGGCGTGCGCAAGTATATTTTATTTTATTTATATATGTTATTTCACAATTTATTAATTTAATAAACATGTCGTATATTTGCGGCACGTGCCAGAGTGGTAGATACTTTCAGCATCGCCCTGGTAAAAGACCACCATTCAGAATCGAAACGTTGCTGGATATGGCTTCAGCCGTATTTGGTGACCAGATCTGAATAGCCAGGTACTTCCCCATCTTCGTCTTCCACGCCTCCTTTCCCTCCTCACTACCTTCAGTCGCACAATATATCCCAATTGGGGATGCTGTAATTTCGCGGCTTCAGACGGTTGGGTGCAGCTGGGGCTTTTGTGCGGTACTAACATGAGAAAGTAAATTGATATATAAGTAGATCCCTCGGACTGAGTAATCAAAGGCACAACTAAACCAATGCAGTCGGTATCCTGGTAGTATATGTAATTTTAAAATGTGAGTGTTTAGTTTTGTTCTGAATTCAGTAGAGCTGTCGATCTTTCGCAAATGTGAAGGGAGCTTGTTCCAAGCTCTTGAAATTAGTGTTGGGATTGCGTTTAGATACTGAGAGTCTACCTATGGCTGTTGAAGATATTGATTGAAGAGTTGATTGCCTAGTATTGACATCGTTTGGAGTGCATAGTTCCGACAAGTAGGGTGGCGCCATCTCATCTATCTGCCAGTACCTGCTCCTGCACACGTTTGGAACGCTAACTTGAATTCTCTGTTATGACGTTCTAACAGAAATACATACATATAGCAAAAAAAATGTACTTGCGAATAACTGGGCGAAAGAATTCGACATTATTAGGTTATTTCTGTCATGAATTCGATTCCTGACTAAAAGTGTGCGGATATTATGAAGGTTTTTTAATGATATCGGGAACAACGCAAAAACGTCGAATGAACATTCATGAATAAATAATGTTACTATATATATTATTAGAGATAGAAAAATACCATTCTGTTTTTCTATTATCTTTATCATTAAAGCTCAAAATAAACCTAATTATTTTTCAAGATCGATTCATTCAAAGACGGGCTACTCAATCAACTCCAAGAGGTTTTAGTATTCCTCGGGCATTCCAATTAATCGATTGTTTTACGTGTGTAGTTTGTATAATGTATAACTTGTTCTTTCCAGCCGGGTGCAATACTCGTCCTTTGGATAATCTCACCCATCGCCGTCGGCTGGGACCATGGCCTATAAGTTTACTTTGTTTTCCGTTGGCCAACGAATATAATTCACTGACAAAATGTCATTTGACTGCCGACAGTAAAATTTCAATGTCACTGATTATTCGAGAATTCAAGAGCAACGCTCTTCGATGGTTTCGCAGCTTTTAATTGCCGTAACAACGGTTTTATTAGCAAAATCTAAACACGCATTGTTTTTTCAGTATACATCTGACATTCATTGAAGTTTCAACAATTTAGGGGCGTTTCTTTGTTACAATGTAATGGATTCTTTAAACATCTGGAATTAAAAGTAACAAAACGTGTTTGATATTTCGAAGAAGCAAAAGCTCTCCGACGGTGAACTCTTGAAAATTTCATCTTTTTTTTCAATGAATTATAATTATACAAGAACAACACATACTGTTTTTTTTTTCAGCTTGCAAAAAAAGTGTGCGTTTTTATTATATATTTCCCCAATTTATATTACTGTTCAGGAAAAAAAGAGGGGTGTTGAGAGTCGGATAAATTAGAGTTACAAGTTGTAACTACTTAATAAAACAAACAAAAAGTTTAAAAAAAAAAAAGTACTAAGATACGATAAATCAACAGCGAAGAGGTTAAAACCCCCCACTCAGTATTTATTGAAGATAGAATTCTAATAATGGTTTTTAGAACTGTCACATTTTTACCATAACATATTTACTGATTGTTGGTCATGCCTATTTTAACTTACACGTATTAAACCTGCAAAATAATACTGAAAAAACAATAACTGTAACTTTAAAACACCGCTTTATGTTAGATTAGTTTAGGTTTGAATAGTAAAGACGCATTTAATATATCTATGTAAAAATATTAAGTACTTTTTGCAAAGGAAATATTACAAAAAAATACATTTTACTTTACGAATTACTTTGGTTTTTCACTATCTTAGTCAGAATTTGTTCCAATTCCACCGAATCAAATTAATTACAATAATTTTAGCGTAGTTCCTTAACATTCTACACACCTATCATACGTGAAACCAGAAGAAAAAAACAGGTAAACTGAAATTAAATTTATGTAAATTCCTCGCTACTTTTATAGCGATATCGATAACCAAATGCATTTCAATAAACACATTACCAATATCTATCAAAAACGTCATGAAATTCCACAATGTGTTATGTTTGACGGCTTAAGGTCTATTCACATCTACCAGCACCGCGCAGTGCAGGCACGTAAGCACAACATATAAGCACCGGCCGAGAATGTCGGCTAGAATATTTTGACAGTGCTGGTGGCTGCTTGTGATGTCTGCGCCCCTCGCATTTACTATGAACATATACCGTTAGCATCACCACCTTGGCATCACCGTCAGTTGGCGTCAATAGAAACAGATATTGCTAAAACCAAGAAGATAGACAACGAAAAATTTGATTGAATTTATCAGGGAATATTGATTATAAAATAATAATACATACGAGAATAAGATTATAAAATCTTCAAACATGTTGTGGCGGACGCTAATGCTCAGTTGACAGTTAGTTGACAGGCGTACGAGCGTCAGTGCTGTGCTGCACTGTGTCTGTGCTGTGTAATGTGAATACTCACGTCTGTATCGTTCATACACTGTAATGTTCTGCACTGCGTGGTGCTGGTAGATGTAAATAGATCTATAATAATCAACGGTTGATCAACCAACCCAACATAAAATTTGATAAACCGTTGTCGGGCCGAGAATTGGCGGCTAACGTGGACCGTTCAAATGTTTAAAAAAATAATCAAAATGCCCCAGATCGTCTATTTGTGACTATGTAAAAAATGACGGTCGGTCGTTAGTAATTAAGCCCTCGGGCATTGAAAATCCAACATTCCAATATTAAAATTGGATTTTTTAGCATGTCCCAGAATTTAAAAAATATCACTTGTGGAGTAATCCCTGTTCGGAGTTTTCTATGTGCGCAATATAACTAAGTAACTAACCATCACGCCGTTTCTTCTCAGGGGTAGGCAGAGAGGATGGACCGCCAAACAACTCGATCTTGGCATACAACGCCTCATACATTCTCTTCTGTTATTCCGACTTCTGATATGGCCCGACTCTCAAGTATTTGATTCACTTGATCGCGCCATGTCTTCCTTGGGCGTCCCCAACTTCTTCTTCCATTCACATTCGCGTCATACATTCTTCTTACACTCCTTTCTTCGTTCATTTACTCTACATGCCCAAACCATCCCGTCCCTTTCTTAATCTTACTCATTACGCTTACATTAGCCTCGCGTTCTTTACGAATCGCAATATTTTTCACACGATCATACATGGTTTGTATCACACATTCGTCTCAGAGATCTCATTTCTACGGCATTCAGTTTACTTTCATCCTTCCTCTGCCAATTCCATGCTTCACTGTGATACATCAGGGTTGGTATGAGCACTCCATTGTGAACTGCGAGCTTCGCTTCTTTGGACAACTTTTTGTTAGCGCCAACTGCGTTCAGTGCTCTGTTAATGGAGTTTCCGGCATTCACCCTTCTTTCAATATCCCTATCAGTCTTTCCATCTCTCGTAAACATACCTCCCAAATATACAAAACTCATCGACCTGCTCCAAGTAATCGTCATTCACAACTATATTGCACACTGTTTTCGTACACTCTCTTTCAAACACCATGACTTTAGACTTACTTACATTCATCATTAGCTCATTCTTCATATATACTTCATCCATCCTAGATACGAGGGACTGTAAATCTTCCATACTGTGCGCAATATTCACGTTCAAAATAGTTGTGGCCGGAATATTTCGTATCGGTTGGCATGTTGTTACAAATTAAAGTGTTTCGAATAGTATTTATAGGTATTAAGTACTTATCTAAATCTGAAGATGAAAAACTAATTAAAATGCAAATTACAATTAAAGTTTTTGTAAATTGTTGCATATCTAAGTAAATCTGAAGATAAATGATAAACTTGGTAAAATATAATATTTTTTTAGTGTAAAAATTAGGTAAAATTACAGTGTTTGCAAATTATTATTACAATAAATTGAATATCAAGCATGTTCATGATGAAACTCGTGCATAAAAAGAATCCAGTTGCGCAATATGTTGTGGAAAACATGGCAAGGAAATAAAGTTATGGTTTGTGTAATTTTATTTCTTTATTTATATATTAGTCCCCCAGTGATAATTTAATTAATACATGGATCAATACATTCGAGGCGACCGGTTCAATAATCAATGAGAAAAACACAGGGCTTCCACGGAACAGGGGGAGCGATGAGAATGTCGCACAAGTTAGCTAATCTGTACGAGAAACTCCGGACTTGTCGACGCGCAAGCGTTCGGCTGATTTGACGACACCCAAATCATCTTTATATTAAATATTGAAATTGGATTTACAATTACACACTTACAAAATACAATCGGTGCAGGAGTTAAACCAAATGATTTGATTTTAATGAAAAAAAATCGTTGACAGAATGCTTTAAAGATTCCCCAGTTTTATATCTTGTTTTGGGACAAGGCCCATTTTAAAACAACTGGCCCTTTGTTATTAGCTTAATTATTAGCTCGGGCGTTGAAAATTCAACATTCCAATATTAAAAATTGGATTTTTTGTTTTCGCAAAATTTTAAAAAAAATCTTTTGTGGAGTAACGGATTAAATTTTATTTATTAACGGGCATGTTAATAAACAAAATTGTAGGTTCTGGAGCAAGAAAAACCCTCAAATAAAACATCAAATGACTCTTCATCCTCCAAAAGTTATGGTTTTGGTGGCTATGTCATCAAATGGCATTATCGCGGAAAATCTAATCATATTCTTTCTGCAGAATGTCAAGATATTGACAGAATATATACTACCAACGTTACAACATTTCCCTGTGTACAACACCAGAACTTTAATGCAGCAAGATGGGGCCACCTGCTATACATCCAACGTAACCATAGCGGTGATGAAAGAAATGTTCCCCGAAAAACTGATTTCACGAAGAGGTGACATTCCCATGACCCCACAACAGCCCGGACCTGATACCCCTATTAATATTTTTTTTATTATGGGGTTATCCCAAAAGTTGGGTTTACATGAATAAACCAGCCAAGAGATAGCAGACTGCATCAAAGAGTTTTTAAAAATGTCGGTGCCAGATTCTAGAAATGCCAGCTAATGGTGGATAATTAGACGACATTATTTTTAAGAAATAAATTTCCTGTTGCCTACATTTATTTATGAAAACATTCATTTGCACTTGTAGTTTCCTTTTTATTGAGTTTTCAAAAGTGCATAAACTTCTTCACCCGAAGAGATACTGAAAGCATCCATGAAATTATTTTGGAAGCATTGACCAAATTTTTAATCAATAACGAGTTTTAATAGCTCATTGGGGTTGCTATCCCGTAAGATATTAATTATTTAGTGAGAAGGAAAGAGGGTAATTAAAGTAACTTTTGTCCACAACTAGTTTATTAGTTCAAAAACAGTAATATATATTACACATAATGATTTATAAAAAAGATTTAAAACTTTTCCCACTCTTTATTTTTAACAAGTCTTAAACCAGATGGCCATGATAGGCTGAAACCGCTCTGGTCCGAAATAAAAAAAAAATGGAAAACTTTTAAAAACATTTTAAAAATCATTTACATATTCCACCACAAATTGTCAGTATCAAAAATAGAAATATTATACTTTTTTCATAAAATTATTAAATCAACTAGAATACCATCATATATGTATGTACCCCTAGTGTGCAGTCCATAAAGGCTGAAAAGCTGTGTCTATCCTTATAAAAAAGAACCATAAAAGGAAACTAAAACATTATTAAAAAAAAACACAACAAATTTGTTATCAAAATGTTTTTTTTTTTTTTTAATGTATTTGGTAAGGAACTTTATGCTCATCTGGCCAATCAATTCAATCAGCTAACTAACTAACTAACTAACCATCACGCCGTTTCCCTGCAGGGGTAGGCAGAGAGGACGGACCGCCAAGCAACTCTATCTTGGCATACACTTCTTGCTTCATTCACATTCATACATTCTCTTCTGTTATTCCGAATTCTGACATGGCCCAACCCAAGTATTTGATTAACTTGATCGTGCCATGTCTTCCTCGGACATCCCCGGCTTCTTCTTCCATTCAAATTCGCGTCATATATTCTCCTTACACTCCATTCTTTCGCTCTACAGGAATACGATAACAAAAATTTCGCATATTCAATTCACAATTCATACCCAAACTAGAAAAACTACATACTATCTTTGGTTGTAAAGTAATGCACTCCACTGGTGTCTACTATAATATGAATTTAATAAAAAACTTTAATACATATTTAATAAAAAAAATAATCATAATAACTTGTTTATCAACAATATAAAGGATTTATTAATTACTATATAGTAGATTTTTCTTACACAAAGCGTGAACATATAATCTGAAAATTATTTTATTTTATTTTAAATGAATATAATTATTAATTTTATTAAAAAATGACACCACAAAGTGATTTAACATTTATTTTTAATTAATCTATTCTTTGAGAATTTTTATAAACTTTCAATTTTTTTTTTATAAAAATAAAAATAACACAAAGAATTGAAAGACTAGAATTTACTACGGGGAAATAAAAAATATAAATCAAAAAATAAGAAAGATAAATAAAAAAAATTTAAGCCGACAGTAACACATTGGAATGATAAAGAATTTAAATATAAAAGTTACAGCATAATTATTATTGTCACCTGAGCAATGAATAATTGTTCAACGTGTCGAGGCACTAGCATTCTCGAGATATAATCACTTATTGATAAAATAGTTTACATGAAAAAAAATGATAACCCTGTAGTGGTGTAAAATGACTAATGTCGCCCAAATTTATTTCCTCTTCCGACACACAAATCTACTATTGACCACTATCTCTAAAAAAAATATCATCGTTGAAGGTTTAAGTTGGTCAATGCTCAAGACGTTCTAACAATACCTAAATGCGCATCTTTTGTACTATTGGTGTTGATAAAAGGAAAAAGAACACCAATTTTGTTGCGTAACACATACAAATAGTTAGGAGATTAAGTTAAATCAGATCCTGTCACCCGGATGATAATCCTTGTCAACTTCAGGTTTATTCAAAATAATTTTTAAGCCCGTGATTTCGATATCGGGAATTTCCATGTTCCCGGCCGATGGCTGTTGCTTGGCGCGGCGCGGTGGACCCCGGCGCAGAGCTGGAGCATTCGCAGCTGGGGTAGCTGGAGTATCCCTTACATATTGCGACGATGAGATTTCAACGAAACATGCTATGAGGGGCACATCGTCCTCATGCAATAAGGTCAACTTATCTAGAATATGTTGTGGAACACTTTTCTCCACAAACATACCGCTTATGATCGTGTGGTTATTCGGGTAAACTCCTAAGCTCCAATAACTTACCGGGAGGAGCACGTCTTGATCGGATTCGTAGTAAAACCCACAACCCATTTCCCGTCTGAAAATATAATGAACATTTGCTATATTAATTGTGTATTTTTACGATCAAAGAATAAACAAGAACGATGGTTCTGATCAGTGTAGAGATACAGGGTAACAAATTAAATTTTGTTGTGGGCGTGTCTGTGTGAAATTGATTAAACATTTGAACATATGGAAACTCTTCCTTAAACAGATAATCAATTTCATGGGTCTGTCTGGGGCCTAGGAACCAAAGGGCTTTTTTAAATTGGAGACATGAGTTTTCTTTCAATTTCATTGTAAATTTAAAATACATATATACAAAGCAGTGAAAAGGTGAAAATTTTAGGAGTACATGATAGAGAATTCAATTACAACAATTTTATTCAATCTCAATAAATTGGACGTAGTAGACAGAAAGCGTCCAGCCCAAAAAGATGAAACTGAGAAAAGGGCGTTTGAAAATTTGACAAGACAAAGGCATATTACGGCATTTATGGAGTGAAAGAGAAATTAACAAAAATCGATTGCGTTTGGAGTTTGGGTGCATTTAGCATATAAAAATCTTATGGTTATCTGTAGGAAAACATGAAAAAGTCGATTTTAGAAATTTGTAGGTTAGACGCTTTCTGCATAACTTACATCCTAACAAACCTAACTAGAAAATGGAGCGATATAGATGAAAACGAGTTATTTTATAATGAATTCAATGTTGTTTTTTTATATATATAATTTTATTTAACTCCACGCAAGAGGCCCTGAGGAAAATAATTTCCCTCAGGCCTATGTCATCTTTGGGGATACTGCAGAAGAAAGAAAGAACGGAGAGGAAGTACTGGAAAGGAAAAAGGTATGAGAGGTGGGTAGGAATCTGGACGTCAGTATGTCCAAGAGTGACGGACATATGAATCCATCCCTTCCACTGTGGTGTAAGGCGATGATGGATCGAGAGTCCGGCTGGAGAGCTCAAAGAGTCTCCCTCAACTGGCCTTTTCTAATCCGGCTCCCCACGCAGTTGGTGGGCAGACGCATCCGCCGCCGAAACCTGGACAAACCTCACCCCATGAAACCGGACACCCTTCCTAAGTCACCAAACGTAGTGAACCACTTGGGGTGACCTATATCAGAGGTGTTGGTTATCCAATTAATGGTTCCCGGGGTGGTGGTACTCATACCCGCCTCCCAAATTGAAAATATTGGGTTTAATTCGTAACTCCATTTATTTATTTATTTTTATTTTTTAAAAATCTAATTTAATAATATTATTATTAGGTTTTGCAAGTATTTTAGTTGTATTTTTATTATATACTTTTTTTATTATATTATTAAATTAGATTTAATGTTCAATGTCCTTTATGAAGTGCCTATATGCCAAGCGGTTAAACGGTAATCAGGCAATATGTAAAAAAGGAACCATAATTCGTGAAGTGTTTCTACAAATATAGTTAGAAATCACACCGTGTACTATTAATCTCCGGTTACAGTAATAAGCGCATGTACATTACATGTTTCCGTTTTTTAAGAAAATGCAAATCTTACCATTATTTTTATTACCTGGCTGCTCAAATCTGGTCATCTAACTAAATTGCTATACAAGGTCATCCAAGCCATTTCAATCAGAATACTATAATATTGCATATTCATTTAATTAAATTACTGTATGTGAAATATTCCATTGGCGAAAAGCAATAAAAATTTCCATTTCACCGCCGGGTTTCCAAGTGATCTTGCGACCTTGTCACTGAGGCTACTTATCTTGACTGCTTGAAGATATTGTAATTATTTTTCCGTATGTTATACTGACTTCTACCTAACAGGCGTTAATTAGTATTTGGTTGCTGTTAATAAAGAATAGTGGTACTTACTTAGTCCAGCCATCTGAGCTCACGCCTTGTGTCTTATACTTGACGTTCTGCAATGGCCTGGGCTGTTTGCGATAGCGAACAGCCATACGCGGTTCCACTTTTGGTGCTGTTGTCAGCTCCTTGAAGCGGGCTGCGGCAGGTGCTGAGAGTTTCAAGGCGGGAGTTCTGGTATTCCGGTAGTATCTTACGTATTTATTTGGTTTTCCTCTGGTTTTTATACCCGACCCTCCCCACCTCTTCCCCCTTCCACTCGTCTGTCTACCCCTTTTCTCCATACTTTAAAGTTGCTGATCTGAAACATATGTGACATTATGATAAAATAACATTTCTCGTAGTAGAACTATCCTATCTGAGTCATATTGAATTACAATAGAGGATAGCATGCATTAATTAAAACAATTACAAAGGTACAGCTTGACACAGTTAACTTTGTAGATATGGCCTTTAAAAAAAATTAATTGAAAAAAAACTTGTTAGTTCTCCCTTTGGCCGCGTTAACTCTATCAAACTGTAATTGGTAGTTTTCATTAAAAGATTGTGATTGTGAAAATTTTAAATCTAACAACCTAAAAACCCCTCCCCGTAAACAATCTCTGTTAAGAAAACTATAAGTCATATTGACTCGGATCCCAGCCTATTAAATAATGGAAACTAATCTCCGACTAAAAGATGTTATACAACATAACAGATATAATGTACGAATTTTCCAAGACATGACTTTATAATCGGTGACCATAAGGCACAGATCAGGAAACGTTTTCTTATGAATGGAAAACATATCCTAACCTGGTATGACCAATTGAAGACACTCATGAAGAATATAATGCCGAGTCCAGACTCGTGTAATGTGCAAGTTAATGTATTGTGTAATCTATGGGGATCGTATGGATGGCACACAATCTCGACGCGATTCCTGTTGTCGTTCGAGTTGAACCATTGCATTGTTGCAAAATGCCAAACAAATACACAAGCCATTACGACAGCCATCCAAACTAGCACTGCGAGCGCCTGTGTTCATGTTAAAGAACGATGGATCAGCACAATCGTCGCCACTAGCATTACATGTAAGGATCGTAGCGCCGTCCATATGACAAATTCACATTACATGATTCATCATGTTTCACAATACGCGCATCTGGACCCGGCATAAGGGTTGAGATATTTTTGAAAGGAAGAGCTTATCTTTTTTAAGCCATATAAGAAAAAAGTGCCTGGTGGACGAGGTACAACTATGAGTTGTACCTCGTTTGTTATAACTGTTTGAAAAGCTCTCAAAAGCATGATATTAAAAACTGGAACAGCTCTGCTGGGCTTGGCACGTAGAAAGGACGGAAGGTAACCCACCACTAAAGAGGCTACTCTATAATAAGCCTGCAAAGAAGTGTTGGGAGACCTTCACCATCAATACACCGCACCCTTGGGCATAAGGAATTGGATGGAGACAGAAAGAGACTGACAGCAGTGGATATGTTCTTAAAGACCTCCATGCATTATAGCGTAGATGATGACGATGATATTTATGTGCAATGACAATCAAAATGATCCTTTCAGTGATTAAGTAAAGCATAAAGATAAACAAAAATTAATCCTGAGCTAAAACAGCAAAACTCATGATTACGCTTAGACGATTACATAAAATAATTACATAGAGGCAAAACTTTAATGATTACGTAGACATTGCACAAATGAAAACAGAAAATCTTAAAAAAGAATTGTCTGTTATGAATTTGATATAAACACAATAAAATATACAGGGTTCGTCGCAAAAGTATGGAGAAAAAAATTGATGACTGCGCTAGAAGGGGTAGCGGAATGCGCCGAGTGGTGGGGATGGTAGGGGGGAGTCGCAGCTACCAAACGCGCCGCTGCTCAGTCCTCTCCGACCAACGCTAGATTTGCCGAACCGCCGTACAGTCCCGACTTAGTACCACCGGACTTCTTATTGTTCCCCCGCATCAAGCGAAGCCTAAAGGGACGCCATTTGGAGACGTTGGATGGGGTGAAAACCGCTTGAACGTAGTGCCTTAAGGGGGTTCCATCTTCTGCCTTCCAGGCTGCCTTCCAAGAGTGGAAGAAACGCTACCAAAAGTGTATTGACGCCCACGGGGCGTATTTTGAAGAATGTTAAGTGTTTGTACGTTTATTGGCAATAAATTGTCTGAAAAAAAAAAATTCTCGATGCTTTTGCGACAGACCCTGTACAATAAAATATATTAAAGAACATAAGATGTTTCACTTACAATTTCTCAATGTCTCTCGGAGCCTTCTAGTGAGCTGCTTTTACCCTCCTTTGGAAACTCCTCCTTCGGTTTGGCTTGATAAGAAAAACGTCTGCTGGAACTCGTTCTGGTTTTTTCCGGAAAAGTTAAAAGCAAAATAAAAATATTTAACAAAATTAATAAAGTTGCGACAAAGAGATGATATAAATAGCTTGAAACAAACCTTGCTCCAACAAAGTTGACGCTGAAATGAAAGAGGAAACTTTGCTTGAGGCACGTCTGAGGTAGAAATGCATTCTTGCATTTTTCCATAAGTATTTTCACTAGCGTCATCTATTGTCCCGCAGAAGTGATAAACTTATCTCTATAATATTGTGTTACATTATGTTATGTATACAAAATAAAATGAAATGCTTACCACTCAACACAATAAATTAGCCAGAGTTGCAAAAAAACTTGTAAAAAAATATAATGTATTACAACAATGCAGTAGTACTATTCATTAACGCAGCGCCCTTGAGGTGATTTCTCACAAAAACGGCGCTATACAAGTCATCCAACTATTATTGTTTCCATCTATAATTGTACAGCGAGATTGAATTTAAGATTAAGGTAAGTGTAATGTCCCTTACAACCAACCTTAACAATAGAGATCACAAAATATATACTGACAATACCCGTAATGCATAGAATAAGCACTCCGTAGAAATTTAAATGTATGAGGAACCAAGGCCAGCCCAAATGCCGCTAGACCGATCTTAATATGAATACGTTTCGCGGAAACACGATAGAAGCAATGGACAGACAATATCTGATGATAAATAATATTAATCAAATACTATGAACACATATACGCTTTAAAGAGTGTACCTCGAGCGGCATTCCGAATCGCGCACACCAGTACACAACATTGGACCACGCTTCAGCGTGCTAATGACCATTATGATATTTTAGCGAACTTTACTTTTCTGCAAAAAGCAGTTCGAGATATGTTTTGTATTTTAAAGCGTATGTGTATATGCTAAAATATCGGGTCAAATCAAGTAAATGGAAATGGGTTAATATACTTGTGAAAGTGACTTTTTTACCTTGGTGTTCGTCTTCTTGGGCAGCGAGGCAGATGATCATGTTGATTGAAGAAAGCCAAATTCTTTGTTTTCCTTTTATTGACTTATTTATGTGGTAAGTTAAAGACTGAAAATTTATAGTAAGTATAGATAAGTATCAACCTCCACAGGAGACAATCAACAAAATATTTTGTCCAATAGATATATAAATTTTGAAACATGTGTCAATGCTCAGAAGCGGTGGTAACAAACAACTTCCCAAAGCAGCATCATTACGCCAATGGGCGAGATCGGCAACAGGAACTAATGATGTAGAAAAATAAAAACAGTTAATTTTTTTTTAATTTTTGTTATCATCTTTATTCTAAAAATATTTTAACAACCACAGCAATTTATACTTTATAAGGTTATTGTTATGTACTACTAACAAACAATAAGTATGACATTTTCACGTCTTTTTTGGGTAGCTGATGATGGAATCAATGTTTTGAACTGAAAATAATTGCATTGACTTAGAAAATTCAGATTGAAAAACCTGTGATATCATAGCTCACCATGCGAAATAAACAATTTTCTGCTTTATATGTACTAGGTTTTCAGTTTAGTATCCTAACTGGGTCCAGTCACTTTTTAGTGAAGGCTTCAGCACTCTGGATTATTGACCACCTGGATGTGTTTTTGTCCATGTGAACTTATGAGGTGTTGATGACAGGGCGTCAGGGCAAACCTGGCAAAAAAGTACGTTTTTACGGGAACTTTAACCTCTTCCCGTATGACTTTTTGCAAAATTAGAGATAAAAAATATTTTTTCACCTTTTGTCGCGTGTGTCATACATGTATGGATCAATATTTTTTTCATAGTAGCCAATACTATAATACAAATTATCTGTCAGTACCTAATTTCTTGGCATCGGTTGATGCCGTCATGCGGGAAGAGGTTAAACAAACACTTTTGATATGCCGATAGGTTAACCAACAGAGGACAGACTAATTCGGTGATAATAATTGGCAAATTCTTTCACAAACAGTTTAATAAAAAAAAATTTTTTTTGTAAAATACTTTATTATTTCCTCCGCTTTAACAAATTTCTGATATTACACCAAACAAGCTAAAGAAACTATAGTTACATAGAAATATTGAATATTATACACATATAAAATACAGTATAAGTAAGGTTAATACCAGCTGTAAGCATTTTATCCAGAAGTGAGAGACTTACCTAAGATATTGTGTGTGAGTTATTACATACAACTATTTAGTAATTTTACTTTGGAAACTGTGCTTTTTTAAACATGATTAGTTATGATAGCTTTTAATTGATTTTACTGACCGGTTTTCTTCGGTCAGTACTAATTTGTATGGCAATCAGTGGCGTGCAGCTCATAAAGGATGAAAACATGTGCCTACCTTAAGAAAAACGAGCATAAAAATAAAATTTAAAAGGAAAACACCTTTTTATGATAAAATGTTATTTGATTTATTCACCCCTATCCAGATATTCGAAGATGGAAAACATAGTGAATCATGAACAGTTTCAATTGTAACGATATAGCATTTTCAAATGTTCAATGCACAATAAATTTCATGCATGAACATGAAAAACTATACACAGCTTAGCTTTGGTCATAGAGCAATGCACGCCGCTGATGGCAATATACGCAAGGTGGCACACCTACACCGGCACCCAGAAATATGCAATCCCGGACCGGGACTGGCGGCGGGAATCGCTTTTAAAAATCAACTGTCACGTGCTGACAAAATGACAATTAATTTGAAAATAATTGCTTAAAAATATAAATTCTTATTCAAAATGATAAGGTGGCCGCAATTTTTAGATTGTTAAAAGTATATGAAAATAAATTATAACAATATGATAGGTAACAAAAGAAATAATATTCTGGTCAAAGAACAAATATTTTATCAATACAGAGACAATTTAATATGATCTCCTTTGAAGTTTACATTGATTTATTTGTAGGTAGATTCTCTTCGGGAGGGATCAATATTCTTATAAACATAGTTTATTCTTTAATTCTGTCATAAATTACATTCAATATTCCATTGTATGTGTTCGTATTTGCGCACGAACACACAACCGACTCATACAGTAGTCAGATAATAGTGCGAAAACCGACCGACAGCCGGTGCATACGTCATCTCGTTGAAATAACCAGCCGGTTGCTGCCCGGGAAACATGGGTCCGTCTGTCTTCGTGCTTAATGTATTTTCTGAAAATATCTAATACTTTAAAAAGATTTTGATGCTAGTTAGAAAGAATTAAAACTTTATTTAGGCATTATGAAAGCTAAAATTAGAACAAATAATATTGTTTGAAATGTAAAAGAAAATTCTCAGAAATTATAATTAAAAAAAACATAGATTTTTTTGTACAATATTTTAGTGAGAATTTATTGTTCTTACACCAACATGCTCACACAGCTCAATCGGTTAATACATTTGAAAATACTTGGTCAAATTTTTAATTAAATGGCATTAGACACTAAATTTACAGCATGTCTGTACTCAGATGTCATAACAATTATGATTCATTTTTACATTGTATGACTTGGTGGCATATTCAATTTCAAATGCATATATGTATCTGTGTGGGTAAGGAAATATATAATGGATTAAATATATAGTTAGAAAAAAGTGTACTGGAGCTGTCTGTCACGGGAATATTTTTCAAATGTTAATCAAATTTTAGTATTAGGGTAAGGAGACTCAAGTTAGTTTCGGAACTCTGAATATAAATTAGATCAAAGATGTTTTTCAGATGTTGAAATCGAGACGAGTGTGTATTTGTAAGAGATGACTTTGCATACTGAACTCAAAACGTGAATATTTTTAACTCACCTTCTTCCTTTCACACACAGATTTGTTATTGCCTTGCTCGGGTGAGGGGAAACACAATGATTCACACAGAAATGATTGAATTGTATGACAAACTCATATTATATTATAAAAACTAACGATTAATATATTTTAAATATAGAAGTAACAAGAGTACATATTTTGAAAAGAAATAACTTAAACATAGACAAAAACATTATTGTGAAGAGGATTCGTGTAATAAAGAATTATGTGAAAAAAGTATCTTTGTGTTTTTCCATAATATTAATTGGTAAAATATGGAAAGCAGAGGGCACACCAATATAGATTAATAATTTGTGTTTGTTGGGTAATTGTGACTTATCACTGACTTGACATAAATACATAAATCCATATCTTCGCCTGGATCATCCCTCATCTGAGGCATTTTGAGAATTTACTCCAAAGTGAAATTTATATTCTTTGCCTTATAGAGCTCAAAATTAGCGGTGTTGATTTCAATCCATTTGGATTGATTGAGATGAAAATTGTGTAAAGTGAAGATTTGCAAAAACGGTGAATATCTACATACGAGGTGTGATAAAAAATATGCTGAATGAATTTTTATAGCAGCAATTGCTGGTGCTAGATCCATTTGAAGTAATAAGTTCGATGGCCTGATCCTTTGAGATAGGCAATGTCAAGATTTAACAAGTTGTGACTTGTCAGTCAGCTTCCAGAGCCAGAGGAGTGAGGTCATGTTTACCGTGTCTGTCACGCATCATGGATTCCAAACAATGCATTAAGTTTTATTTTAAGATGCAAAAGAGTGTTAAAGCTCATGAAATATTAAAATCAGTGTATAGCGATAATGTGGTGACTTTGTGAAGGCTGTTTACAAGTCATGTGAGCTATTTAAAAGCGGAAATGAGTCGGTTGAAGACAAGCAATGGTCAAGACGTCCTTCGACCTCAAAAACGTGCGAAAAGTGGCAAAAATGGTTCGTCCAAACAGCCAATTAACTAAATGAATTAAAAATTACTTTGTAATCACCGCTTTATGAATATATACATATCAACATGTTTCGAATGCGATGCTTTCCTCAAAAATAATTTTAAATTTATTTATTAATAATGATGCCAAAAAGTGAATACCAATATTTAAGAAATTATAGGCAATTGACTATTCTAGAGTTTACAGAAGAACTAAAAGTAATTTAACAATTAATTTAATTTAATTAATTAATTTTATTAATTTAATTTCAATGCAAAGTAATTTAACCGATAATTGAGTACGAAATTTGTACCCAGATTTTGACTGACGAACAGAAGGAAAATCGTGTGTCAGTTTGCATGAAGGATTCAAGGTAAACAACTGTAATCTCTGAATATTACAAGGGCTTACTGAAACATTTGCGAGATGATTTATGAAGAAAGAGACCAGAAAAATGGGCCAATGGCTTCCTCCTTTATCACGACAACACGCCGTGCCACACCTCGCTTCTGATCTGCCAGTTTTTGTCGGAGGAAGGGAGTTTTTAGCCAAAAAAAGTTACTGCCTGTCCACATCTGCCTTTTACTCTCCGGATTTAGCACCATGCGACTTCTGGCTATTCCCAAAAATAAAAACCGTGCTAAAAGGAAAATGTTTTGACATCATTCCCGACATTGAGAGGGCCACGAGAGAGCAACTGAAGCCTTCCAGAAATACTTCCAATCATGGAATCAACATCGGGATAAGTGCATCGCTAGCCAAGCAGACCATTTTGAAGGAGATTAATTCAAATTTGATGTAATCGTGTATATTTATCACACCTCGTATGTATACTAAATGTAAATTATTTTATCCAAAAAGTTATTAGTAAGTCTTTCATTGAACAAAGAATTACAAAATTCTGTATAACCTGATTCAGCAATAAATCGACTGTGCAATTTATTTAATACTGTCTGAAATGATTTATTATTATTATTTGGTCTTTGTTTTGCAATATTGTCTTAAGGAGAATTAGGAGTACTGTGTGTTTTGACAATACGTATTGCCTGAATTCACAAGAGGTGTAACTAAAATCAATGATAATAAATTAAAGAAAGCTTACGGAACCTATGCGCTACATAATGAGTATAGAACTAGTATGAGTCAATATGAATACATTGAATCACGAGACAGAAACCTATTTAGTAGACATACTATTAAAATATAAGGCAACAATTTGTTAATTTCAATATCCATCATTCAAGATCAAAGGACTTCTTACCTCTTAAACTAAAAATAAATTACCAGATACAAATTAGTTCCTATGATAAACTTAGGATTTTAAATATCATAACAATAAATATTCTATTTTTTCAAAATGTATAGAAACCTCGGTAATAATACAACAATCTGTGTATCCACTTTCGCATCTATTTTAATATGAAAGTAATATTTTGGATTAATAAGTGTAAGACGATTTTTTTTTTTAAGGTAAAAAATTACAATGACATCAAAATGACAGTTGCATAGAAAGGGGATTATGGCACAAAAAGCTTCTGCCATCTTGCGGCACTATGTAAACAAATGTTTATTATGCAATTTTGTAAATCCAGCAGATTTTTTTCATTACCAACATCTTGTTAAGACACATTGATTATTTTTCGAATACTCCAAACAATGTCTTTTCAAACAAGCCCATATAACCGAGGTTTCAGTACATAACTTCTTATCCATTACATCATAAACCGATCTTTATCAAAAATTGGTTTGTACCACTTGATTCAACTGTGTGCAAACTCCTGATAGCAAATTTCTAATTTTATCGCTCTAATAAATTATTAAAAAATCTACGGCAAGAGCTGAAGAACCTGCATGTTTGTTAAGTGCTTTTGCATTATACATTCCCGTTCCATATTAACATGTTGTTGCATTGCATTTCAACATACACATTATGTTGACATTTTGTATATACATATATTATAATATGGTGACCAGAAGTAAAATTATGTATTTCCAGGATCTCTAAACCCGCTTTTTATTAACTGGTTGAGTTTTATAAATAAATTGTTTATTATGTAGGTTACGTAGAATAAATATTCAATTCAATACTGTCAGTTATCTACATAATTGTTCTGCGACTTGGCGACTACAAAGAAAGCTATATTATATTCTTATCGTTCAATATGGCTGAGCACTAAACATTCTTAAATTTTATACAATAAAATCTTGATTGACTTTCAGAATTACAAAATTTTTCATGAACTAACAAAAAAAAATTGAAAAATTACTGATAAAGCAAAATAAAATTGCAGAACGAAGACAGTGGATTGCGAAAGTGCAGTCATATTACTTGGAAATCTACATTAAATGAATGTGTACATTTTCAATTGTTTACTAACAGGTATGTGATTTAATAAAAACCTAATAAATTCATCACTATTGAGGATTAACATAAATTTTTCTACCTGATTCAATAGCAAATGGAATTATTGTTCGAATGGCTCTCTTTCCTGATAGCTGAATCAAGATTTTACCGTAACCTTTAATCTAGAATCTAGGATACACAAAGTTCATTACAATGATCATTTTCGTAAAGTTTTAAGAACTTTAAGAATATTTCATACGCGAAGGCCCAAAGAGAAAGCCCAAAACATGCAAAAAAGACATCAATCTTTTCGAAGCATTAAATTGACAAAAATACAAGCTAGCATTAGGCACAATGGGATTCATGTTTTATGACATGTTATCCCACATAAACAGATATTTTCATTCCTAAACACCATTACTAATAATATTGCAAATAATTGTGAAATCTAACTTATATACATAATTCATTAAGAATATATTGCAAACAATTATTAATTAATAATTTCTAAATATCTATGAAAATATACTCTCTTCTACGCATACCAGTTCCAATACAATATTTAATAAGACTTTCATTACCTTTGATTAGAACATCGCAGAATATATTTCAAATGACCACGTGATAGTATAATAATATGGGTGGGATAAGAATAGTACCAAATGATGTTTTTACAGCACAAATATTTTTTTTACTAAATTATAATTATGAATCTAAGGAACACCTCGAAATTTAAGATAATATTTGATACTGAAAAGAAGCTATATAATTTTCATCAAAAAGGAATCAATTTCAAAATAAAACTATTTTTTTTAACCCTTTTACCGCGTTAATTAGTTCAAGTTCTTTATATACATACACGCGGAATAGATTTTTTATTACGTAACTACATAATTTACTGTGAAAATAGAGCACTTAAGTATGACTTATCGTGTCAGACAGAAATAAATTATTGTGATGTGCGATATGGAATCAAATCCATGGGCAAAAAACCTTTTTAGATGTTTATAAAAAAAAACAAAAACAATAAACTCCACATAAAAAGGTACCTATTGTGTATGCTGTCGAGACACTGCGTTGATAGACACAAGATGGACCACAATCACTTATAAATATAAATAACAAAACCGTTATACTCTGGTGAGTTGTAAAATTTAATATTTCAGAGTGGTATCAGCAAACAAAGTTGCTATATTAGATGTTCGATACGGTAGCAAACAACAGGTACTTTCTTGCTATATCACACGTACGATTCGATCGATTGCAAAGAGTAATGGAACTAACAAAATGTGACAAGCATTTGTAATCTCGTAACACATTTAATTCTTATAGGACATTAGTGACCAAAACATACAGGCAAAAATCATGATTACTTGCAATATACATTGTAAATTCACTCAATGTCGCAATGCAGTTATAGTTCAATGTATTAGTTCAATTTTGAAAATGATTTCTTCTCGGTGAACCGGTATAAGTACATTTTTTTTTACTAGACTTCTTTTTAGTACAAATAATTTTATTTAGAAATCTCTTCTCTCGTTAACATGGAACTGTGTTTTTTTAGGTTAGAAAAGTAACATTTTACAGTTTTTTTTTCACAAAGATCATAAATTTCATTCCGTAAAATGTATTACTCTTACACACCTCATATCTTGTAAAAAAAAAAAGTATTTTGAGTTTAAGTATCAAATCCAAATACATAATTATTAGCTACTATTGAATTCATAAAATTAAAACATGTTTTTAAATAATTATATTGCCAAAATTATACAACTGAACTCTTTATATTTAAATATTACCAACTGTAGCATTTTATTGCATTCTATAATAATAATATGACAATAATAATAATAATTCATCGTTAATTAATATATTAAAATTTATCATTTTGTACTTGGAATATTTTATTTGATTTATGTAAATCTTTGGATTTGAAAAGCAATATGTATTAAATTTTAATAAAAAGAACAACCATATTATATACATATACAGATGAAAGATTATTTCAAGTTCATTTCTTAAAATGGATTTGTACAATAATAAACTAGTTTTTTTAAATCTTAAAGATGAAACCAACAAATGTAATTTATGTAGTATTTAGTTGAAATAGACATTAAAAAATTCAATCGTGATGTAGAATCACATTTGGTGAAATACCAAAATAAGGAAATAAATTGAAGTCTTCAACACAGCTTTTTTAGTATGCGTCATGCCACTGTGACAAATAACAAATTTAGATGAAAGGTAGCCCCAATGCCTGAGACAATAAAATTATATTAATGTTTAAATTCTAGAATAATAAAGCTAGCATGAATGTAACAACCCAAAGGTAATTAAATGAAATAGCTTTGGACATTTATCACTAACTTTGTACACAAGATGCCTATTCGTTGTGTATGATTAAAGCTAATTTAAGGGGAATCGACCGTATCTTCGGGTTCCTCTTCCAGAGTGGTGGTGCAGCTGAGGAGGTCTGGTAGGTCGAGTACGTGCTCCGTGGGATCTGCGGCGGTGGCGGCACTCTCCGGATCAGGAGGATCAGAGCCGCTGGCCTCGGGCAGAAGGCCGTCGGGTTTGGCCTCTGCACTGGCCTCTTCGCTGGGCACGGGGGCCGTGCGCAGCGCCTGGGTGCCCTCACCCTGAGGACGGAGCACCACGTACTGCAGCAGGTCAGACAGAGAAATGATTCCCACCACCTTCTCGTTTTCGTCCACTACGACTAGCCTGTGGACCTGAAAACGTTATATGTGTTACATCAACTGTTCTTCGAAACATGAAAGGAAATAGAGACAATTACAAATATATTTACAGCTTTTAGGTACAATACTAAGTTTTCAACTCCAGTTGGATAAAAGATTATAATTTATAGAGGTAATGTATATTGCAGTTTACCTCAGCACGAACAATCTTCTCCATAATTTCATACAAGGTTTCATCCAAAGTACATTTCTGTACACCTTCAAACCACTCATTGCGGTGGGAGTTGGCCTGCTTCAATGTTACATCAAGGTCATTGTAGGTCTTTTCTGCTGCCAGGTTCTATAAATAAATTTAAAAAAAAACATTATTCAGAAATAAATAAGGACTGCTTTTTCAAATTCACATCGCCATTAATAAATACGTACGTAATAATTAATGTCAGGTAAACAATCAGTCACATACCAGTCTGAAGACAACTGTGACACGATAAAACCGGTAAGGTTTAATATTTTAATAGTTAATGACCATTCAGAAATGTTGGGAATACTGCAAGACGATATCTGCTGGTTTTATTGACTTAGAGAAAGCATATGATTTAGTACTGCGCCAGCCAGCTGCTGTGTAGGTAAACTGCTAAAAGGTATAGCATCCTTATACGAAAAAAGCAGTAATAGCGTCCACATAAATGGTAAAATTTCGAAAGAATTCGAAGTGGAATTTAGCTTCAGACAAGGATGCCCTATGTCGCCAATCCTATTCACTATCTTCATGGATCGAATCAGCCAAAATAGCCAAGCACCAGATGCAGCAATAGTTGGCGATAGGGAAATCAGCTCGTTATTGTTTGCCGATAACATCAGGAGGTTAACCGCGTCCCAGGAGAGACTACAAGAGAAGATCAACTGCTTCATTGAAGAGTGCACGGCGGCAGGAATGAGGATGAGCACCGCAAAAACAGAAGTTATGGTTATAGGAAGAAACCAAATGTAACATCTTCACTAACGGGGCACGGTTGAAACATATTGACCAATTTAAATACCCCGGGGCTGAATTCTCAAACGATGACCGGCAAAACGGAGAAATTGACCGTAGAATAGGTGCGGCAAGCTGTGTGCTGCGTCCTCTTTACAGCTCAGTGACAAGGAAAGCTGAACTAAGTATCAAGACAAAATTGGCAGTGCTCAAATCAGTGTATCGCCCCATGCTTACTTATGGTCACCAGATCTGGATGTTGAACGAGCATACACGTTCTAGGGTTCAAGCTGCCGAAATGAAATTTTTGAGAGGAGTTGCAGGAGTCACAAGATGGGATCAAATAAGAACCTCGATGATCCGGGAGGAGCTAAACATCGAACCACTATTACTCTTCATAGAAAAGTTGCAACTGGGGTGGCTTAGGCACGTGTTAAGAATGCCTGAAGGTCGAATTTGGCTGAAAATTCTAAGTACTATTCCAGAGGGAAGACATCCAGTGGGCCACCCCAGACACAAGTGGGAGAAGCAACTCCAGAAGCTGTGCAAAGAGAGGCTGAACCTACTATGGACAGGTGCCGTTAACATAGCACAGGACAGGGACGCCTGGAGGCCCATTGTTGATGCGATGGGTCCCCGACCCGAGTAGGACAAGGGGAAGAAGATGTATGTATGCTAATTAAAATCCTAACAGTAAGTAAGTAATGCTAATTAACATCCTAACAGAAAGTAATAAGTTTGCAAAACTCTGATAAGCCATTTGGAAACTCCTCAGGGTTTTTTTGGGTGGAATTAATATTCTTAAACTTACAATGACGTCAAATTTGGCATAGATGTCTTTGAGTTTCCCATCGGCATCGATCAGAGGCAAGGCTGATACGCGACGGGTCACAAATTTCTTCAGAGCATCAATAATTGATGTTTGTTCATCGGCAGTTTCAATGTTTTCCAATGTGCCAATGTTCAAGTCTCGCAGCTTTGAGTGCATGTAGGCAGGCTTTGGTAGCTCATTTATCTGCAAACAAGGATACAAAATTCAATTATTCACTAATTATGTTGTGAGGAGATTATCATACTCGTACATACATATATGTAATTATAACATGCATCAAAAACTATACATTAAGTACATTATAATATAGGGCAATATTGTAATATTTGTACAAGCTTTGTGGCAAAACTGTGAGAGGTATCGCAAGGGTCCAGAGGTTCCAGTTGAAAACCAAACAAGGTGCAAATAAAATGCATCAAATTGTATGGATTCTTCTACATACAAACTTTGTTTCTGAGCGGTAGACATTTTCATTTAGGCCCTAGTAAATTTACCATTCAGCAGAAAACATTTCAAGAAATATGTATATGCAGCATTTTGATCTACTGGCGAGTTCTTCATTATTTTGCCAAATTGTTTTTTAGCTTTACTGCATTCCAACAATTGACATATGCCGTAGGCTCAGAAAGTTACGTTTTTCTGTCAAACTGCTATGGAACATTAACAACTGAATCACGTATAAGAAAACATACAAGTTAATTTAAACACTGATGGAGGGAGGCCTTTCATCCACAGATGTGATGTGATGCAATCTGGCATTTCTTGTCAGATCAAAGTTTTGCTAAGAAATACCGCAACCAAAAAGGCACAGTATTTAGCGAAAATATTTGCGCTAATGGTGATAGATGATTGGGATGCAGCCCGTAGTCAGTTTCTTACTGCAGTTCCTTTATGAAATAGCTATTGATCCAGCATTGAGATACACTCTACATCTTACGAGGGCTAAAAGTTAACAAAGCTAGTGGGACTGACGAGATACCTGCTCTGGTATCGCAGAGGTGTGCTGCAAAATTAGCCCTTGACACAGCTAAAATTTAAATGCGGTGTGGACATGTGTTCTCCTCAAGTTGGAATGATAAATCTGTCTCCATCAGTGGAAGCAATCTTTTTAATAAGTCTTGACATTGACATACTCGAAGCCAACATTAAATTAGCCTCTGAGAAGCTGGACATACTGTACAGAACTGGTAGAAACTATAAAAGTACGCAACTACTCACTCTAAGCAAATGCCCCCTACTGCCGATGTCTGCAGCCATTTTTGGTGTAGAGAGACCTTTGATACCTGAAAAAACTCTTGACTCTGGGTAACAACGGGCAATCTATTTGTTCTTGATTGTAAATGGATTTCCGGTCAAGAATTTTTTTCAGGCATCTAGTATAACCAAATAGTATAGTCAAACCAAATAAATTCCACAAATTAACAGAAGGGTTGAAAACAAAAAAAATAATCAGATACAAATTCTAATAATGACTTACGTATAAGAACAGGAATCTTAGAATGCGCTTATGGGTTAGAATGTAGAGGACGTTTCCAGTCGTCGGGTCAATGACGGGCAGGCGATGGATTCGGTTGGTGATCAACATCCTGATGGCATCGTACAGAGACGAGTCCGGCGCGATGGACACCAGCGGGATTATGGAACCCTTGAGAACTTCTGGAAAATTAAAGAGATAATTCCTTTAATAAATACATAATTATTTTGTAGCGTCAATATTAAGAAAATTAACATGAAATGCTTTGTAAAATTTAATATATAAATACTTCGTAACATTTGATATATAAATATCAACATTTTTTACCTCTCTTAATTCATCCTGTATGGTGACTAGATCTTCAAGGAAGTTTGGAGAAATTACAAGAATTGTGATATCATTTTCCTCCGCAAGCATTTCATTATAGAATGTTTCTAAAGTGCACAGAGAACTAACGTTCACACACCATCACGCCGTGTCCCAAATAAACAGAGAACAAAATGTCTCCGACCAAACAATTCTCATCTCCGTCACATGCACACCTGCGATTTTCATCAGAAATAAAAATTAGAATCAACTTACTCCTCCATGTCTCCAATTTGTGCTCCTCCAGTTCCTCCATGGTCACATTGGGGCTCTTATAGTACATCTGGAGTATCTTGATGAAGTCAGTTATGGTCAGCATCCCAACAAACTCTTGCCTCTCCGAGTCCCATAGTGGAGCGGCGCGCACTCCTAAACCAAACAGAATCAAACCCGTTTTTTGTCTACCTACATACACTTTTTTTGCACAGCAAAATATCTTAAGGCAGATAAGTAGTTGTGAAAACATTATCCATAACAGAAATATGTAAAAAAATTTGAACTATTATTAAACCATAAGAGGAACGACTGCGCGGCCTGTTTCATAGAAAACTTAATTTTGTATTTGAGGCCAAAATACTCAGCCAAACATAATGATCTTTTTTTTATCAAAAAGTATAGTAAATATCTAGTACGGATTAGAAGTTATTTATTTATTTTGGTTTTACATTATGAAATATAGACCATTAAAGGAATTGATTTTTCGCAATTTTAGAGGCAGCTTTAAAAATTATTTGGGTCTAACTTTGAAAATTTTATGAAATGTAAAATAAAAAATATATTAAAATAAGCATTATGGTGGACTTTCAACTAAATTAAAACGAAAAAGCTTTTTTTTTTTAAATTTTTTTGTTTTTATATTTTTTATTTACGTAATCATATTTACATAGCAAATAAGATACAATAAATCCGTAAATAATTTTATAAGTTGCCTCTAAAATTATGAAAAAAAACATTTTTTTCATGGCGTATACTTCATAATTGAAAACAAAAATAAATAAAATACTTATAAATACTCATATGTACTAGATATTTGCTAAACCTTTAATTAAAAAAACATATCATTAAGTTTGGATGCGTATTTTGGCCTCAAATCTAAAATTAAGTTATGTATGAAACGGGCAGTGCAGCCGTTCCTCTTAATAAATACATATATTTAAAGTTTTTAAAATAACATGAAGTTTTACAAATTAAACTTGAATACAAAAAGAAATAAATATCATTTAAGAAAACAATTCTGTGTGAGAGGGGGATGAGTCAAAAGTCTGATTTTGACTTAACTTGTTTTGTCTTGTCGCCCTTTGGTTACATATGTATATCATACAAGGATAAATGAAATAATATTGAATATTTCACTGTAGAAAAAAGTACAAAAGATTGAGTGCACTCATTTCATTTTTGACTCATTTCCTTCTTCCTTTCGCACACAGATTTTGAAGTTTCAGATAGTAGTTGCAATAGTTAATAGTAGGTAGTATTTAAAATGCCCAATGTACGTACATATATACAACATAATAACTGCCTAGATATTAATAAAAATAAATGGAGGATACGGGATTCAAATTCGGAGCCTTCCGGTACCCAGCAAATGCTATGCCAATAATTAATCTAGTGAGTTCATGACTGTCAAATCAGCAAACAGTCGCCGAAATAAATTCACAAATTATATAGATACATACTACATACGCAACACAGCAGGTTAATTACAAAACAGTTAGTAATATTAAATTAAAGTAAAGTTGAACCTGTCTAAAAATGCTTAGGCCCATATCAATGGAAAGCGTACTTTCATACTTTGCATTGAATACATTCTTAATATCATATAATTTGCCATATCTTACTGAAAGCAATAGAAACAGAATTTTTTTTAATTATTTATTATAAATATATATATACATTAATCTATACCTTGTAAAAACAGGTTCGACTATACTGTAGGTACTGTGATTATTATATATATATATATTTATATATAAGCGCCCTTGAGATGATTTATCCCAAAAATGGTGTTATGAAAATGAGCCAAATATTACAGTAAACAAATACAAATTTCCGCTAGGTTTACAGACACATTATTTTATGCGATTCCGACCAATATTCACAACTGCCCGGAGCCAATGGAATAATGTCACCCCATTTTGAGGTGTTTTTATGAGGCTAAAGGGAGGATAAGAGGATGTGAAATAGGAAGATTGGGAAGAACCATGCTATTCTGAATTGATCACTTAGCAAAGCTAAGGCCATTGCAAGCAATGTTTCAATTCCAAATAGTGATCTCTCACCAGGGGAATACTGAAAGTTTCTTCCACTCTCGTCAGAGGTGAATGGGCACTATATTTTAAATCAATGTATTTGGTCTATCGGGCATTTGCAACCTCGACCCCTGGGTCCAGAGCTGAGGAGATAACGTCCAAAGTTCGTAATACACATGTAAGGTGTCCGGGGGTAAAGTACAGTAACTTTGGGAGGTGGTTCTACATAAAAGAAAAAACAAAATAACTTTATTCAAAATTGCAACGTTTTGAGGTAGTTTTCAGGTAAAATATTTAGTTGTTTGCATGGAGAAAAAAAATCTTCATCCATGGAAAAATATTTTTGTACGGAAAATATGGAATTTAAAAAAAAGTTATTCATATTTTTTACTTGTACTCTGACGTCAAATCAACTCTCGAAGTTACTGCACTTTACTCCGGACACCCTGAATAATATGCAATATGTGGACTCGGTTAATGCGCGCTTGAGGTGATCATTTCACGAAAGCGATGCTATAGAATTTATCCAATTTTTTTTACTATATTTAACAAAAAAGATAACTGATGGAATAATAATAATAACAAGCTATCATCATCATGACAAAATAACTACATAATAAAACTAAAATAGTTATGATAACGACCTATAAACTAAGCTAATTTGCATCATTATGTCGTATAAGATTTGCTGACATTAATACAATTGAAAAAGATAGTAAATCAGTTATCATAATGGTTGAATGAGAATATAATATATAGAAAGGGAATGTTTTTCTGTTCAATACATACTCGTACACCATCAGCGCTCCATATTCCGTTCCATGATAAATAATAATGGTATCTGATCACAATATATCAGAAAATGTATTATTGATAAGCAAACCATGTTTTTTATTAACATTTTTACATTCAGGTCACGATGGTGCGCCAACCCATGAGGGGAGGGGTGTATATACCGGTACTTCATGTGCCCTATTGAAGTATTGGAATGTTGGGGACTTTCCAGAAAGGGGGGGATAGGGAAGTGAGGAAAACATTCATCTCATACAACATGCAAACATACATACATATGTAATATTTATGAACCAAATTTTACAGCAAGCTGAAAATATGAAAGGTACATGAAATTAATTCTAAAACATGTCTACGCTTTTTATTATGTATGTTTAAATTCATATCAAACCTATACTATTCAGGGGGACAATTTACAATAATTACTCCAACACTGTAACCTTTTATCAATAAAAAATGTCACTTCATTAATTTACTTAAAGACTTTAAAACCAAAATTTCATTACTACAAGAGGTATTTAAATTATTTTATCAAGTTATAAGACCTGACGGCCAAGTCATAAGCAATACATTTTGACAGTTTGATAGTCCGTATCGTGCTAACAAGTTATGTTTGCGTTTACCTCAAGAGACAAATTCGTAACGCAAAAGACGACGCTGAGTTTATGAAAACTGTAAAAATATGTTATTTATGGCCGATTTAACTTGTATTAGCTAACGCAAAAGATACAGACTTGGCCCATTGATCATATTAAATGATGTGTTATCTAAAAAGATGGTTTGAAACAATAAAATGCTAACGATTTATTAGATAAATACTCTTCAATATAAATAAACAAAGACAAAGTAGGTTCTTATTTGTCATCACTTTTATTCTTTTAGCAGCAATTTGAATTCAACGCTTGAGCAAGGAAACAGCTAAGGCAAAATACAGAAGAAAAAACGTTAACCTTGGCAAATTAAATGCTGACAAGTGCAACGCCTATAAAATACAATTCCAACAATACAACAATACAAAGGTAATTTCTTATGTGCAACATTGGAACTATATTTTACAAAAATATTAATTAACATATATTGGAAAACATATTACATAATTGTATCATGGTTCTGTAACTATAACACAATTACGTAATATGTAAGAACTATCTTATTTTATGACGATATGTAAGCTGTTGAAATTTACCATTGTAGACGAGGGCAAAGAAGGCCTTCTTCACCAGGAGTTGTGTGTCGAACACAACCAGCTTGGCAGACGTCGGTATCAAATCGTAGCATTTGTGGAATTTGAAGAACTTGACGATTATTTGACACTCATCTTGTTCTGAAATAAAAAGAAAATAAATAAATACAAATTGCAGAAGCAATTCTTTGCCACATATTTTGTACAGGGTGGAAGATAAAATATTTGACATTCGGGCAGAACTGGGATGGGGATAACGGATAACAATGGAAAGTTATAAAAATTCATAGAAAAGTGAATACCTATAAAAGGAAAAGAGCATATTTTGTTAATCCTACGTAATAATATCGGCCACACTGAAGACATAAACAGATAGAAGGGAGTTGTGGGCATGTCTCGTGTGACCGAGTAAGCTAGTTTTTACTTCTGGTGAAATTGATCAAACATTTTCAAATACCGAAATTATTTCTTGGAGAGATTCAATCAATTTTATTGTCCTCTCTGGGTCCTGGAAGTCGAGATGTCGTATGTAAAATAAAAAGATTTCAGTCGCATCATATGGGATAAAAAATGGAGAATAATATTAACAAATCTTGAATTTGAGATATGATATCGATGAAGATGGCATAAATTGAACTGGTCTCATTAGATAAGTTGGTTAAGCGGTTGCCCCGGATAGGCAGAGGGCCTGGGTTCGAGTCCCAGATGCGACTGAAATCTTTTTATTTTCTGTCATTTTTTCTGTTTATGTTTCATTTAGGTTATGTTAATATTATTTTCTACAATGATTAAAGAAATAATAATTAATGAAATAAAACAATTACTTTGTTTATAAACAAGAAATTTATTTAATTTATTATAACCGACCGGTTTCACCTGACATGTGTGGTTATAAATTACATTTATTTTTTTTATTTCACTAATATGTCACACAACAAAATTATCAGTTGAAATAAATCAATGTTATTGTTAAAAGTTTAAGACAACATTTAACATATTACCTGTTGATATCAACCTTATTTTCGTCACTTAATCTAATGGCTACGGCTGGTGTCATTTTAAACTACCTTCACCAAGAATTTTTATTTTTTT